>JANUFV010019678.1:0-11879 GCA_024757865.1 Epizoanthus scotinus
GAACCTTACATTAAAAGTTGAAACAAGAACCTATTTGAGAACATTTTGAGCCTAATTTTACAGTAAGCACCATTTATTTATATAAGAACCTATTGAGGCTAACTTGGAAAAATCTAGGTTCTTATACGCGGGTTTTTACTGTATTCCACGGTATCCGGCCCACTTGAAAGCATTGCACAACTAGAATATCACTTATGTACGGGGACCTGCCGCAATTCAGCGTTCAGGGTATACGTGAGAAAAGGAAGTAACAAGTATTGCTCTTGTTTATTTAAAATAGTGATAAAAAAAGTATGAAGCGTTTTCTCAAGAAAATGTTTATAGACGAAAATATTTGACAACATCTATGTTGATAAAATAATCCATCCCAGTCTTTGGAGACATCGTAAAACATCTTCTATCCCATAAGTAAAGTGCATAAACGGGGGTTTAAATTCTCCTTATCAGCGAATCTCCTAAACAGCCTTGCTGTATTCCAGTGACTTGTCATATAAAGTTTTTTGACGGCATCCTCTGGCTTATGCCGACACAGTGCGGCAAGTGATGACGGCGTCTATCAAGGTCTTCCAATTGTTCATATCTTGAGAGCCCTTTGAACTAATGGTTCAATTCTTGGTAAATACAGTTGATATTATGCAGCAGATATTAATGATAAATGTAAATTAACTACGGATCAACTAGATTCGTTTGAACAAAACAAGTAATTTGACAAGTAAATGCTTGATAGTATATCAGATAAAGTTAGCTAATTAGACGTCCGCTAGGCCCAGCTTTTCATATGTCCTAAGACTAAGTCAGCTGGGCCCTAACATGACTAATAGTTATCTACACTATGAAAATTCCCACACCCTTTGTGTGACCCGCGGGTTTGGGCTATTACAGCAAGCTGAAAGTCAAGAGATACATTCGAACGTTACAAGAATGATCAATATACTTGACACTTTCAAATTTCACAAGCCATAATTGAACAAACAGCTTACACTGCCTGTATTATCCTGCAAACAAGAATGCTATTAGGATATTAGGGTCACTAAGAGCATTCAAAACGCAACTTTAGTTAACTATGAAGTGAGTATTTTAAAGTTTAAAAACTTTAATAAGTGAGTTAATGGATGTGGCTGGCAGGAAAAAAATTGGCTTGGGCATCACTCGGTATCGGCTTGGCTGATGCGGCAAGAGAAGGGCTTTCTCTTTCATCAGGCACGGAAAGTTAGACGGTTTGCCCTTGACGGATTGTCTATTTTAGTTTCTATAAGTATGTGGAAAAGGGTAATAACGACACAAATTGTAAATCTATTCTGGCAGTTCCAGCGGCGATTTCTGTAAAAACAAAGTATGTGATGCATTCGTGTTTCTGTTACTTCATGAGACTTGGCCATGAAAAAGGAAATTCAAAGTTTAATAAAGTAATCGAATAATAGTTTCACTTTTGAATATCATTCATTTGATGTGGCAGATGTTGAGCAATTTTAATTAAAAATGAATAAGCAGTTCTAATTACAGGATAAATGAGAAATTGTGATTAAAGCTAGCACGCACATAATTATGTCTACCAAAGACGAAATGGCGAAGTTTTTCAGTTGTGTTTCTCGGTTTGCCATCGCGAAATCCTAGTAACTATTCCTTCCACGATAACGAAGGCTGTAACGTTGTACAGTATAGCATTTCGGAAGCCATAGATATAAATAATATCCCAAAATACCTCAAGACTGTTATTTTCGAGGTTAACACCGTATCACTCTCGTACACGAGTAGGCCAGTTTTGCGAGCATAATTTTGACATAAAAATGTTTTGACAAAATTTTGACAAAAAAATTGACATTATTGGAGCAATATTAGCACAACTTTTCAAAAAGCATACTGCTCGGGCCGCATAATTAGAAATATTTTTTTAAAACTTTCATGCATTTTTTATTTTTTATGTTTGTTTGCTAGATAGGGTAGAGAACTATTGTAAGTTACAGTGTCTGCTACTCTGTGTATAATTGACTTTGTGCGGCGAGTGCTTGTAAAAGTGTGAAAAGTTTAAGCCTTGCAGAGAAGAGGAAACATTTATTGTGATTTCCCAAGAAGCGATCTGTTTGTAAGTAAGTACAGGTCATAAAAACACCATATTTTAAAAACGTGCTAAAAAGTTTAGTTATTATTTACAATCTTCATTGTTATATATACACAAAATGTTATCCGATTTCCTGAACACTTTTTTGGAAATTTGAAGCAGAATTTGTGTTTCAGAATTTGACGAAATTAGGAGTAGATTATATGCCACTTTTACTTTAGAAGCAACTATCAGCCATTCAAACGAAGTATGCAGTTCCTTGTAGAAAGTTGATCTAGTATAGATGCGCTCTAGCGTTTAATACCCCAACTGAAGACAAAAATAAACTGTTGAAAAGCTATTTGTACAGTATCTACTGTAATCCACTCTCCAGTTGTATAACCGCTGGTCTTGCCCTGTAATTTATCCGTTCCTTTTTTCGCACTGTTACTTTCCTTGTGTTATTTTTCCTGCACCATGAATTTGTAAACATTTTCCATTGTTTTTGTGTTCACCCTGACCACCCGGCAAAAAGTACTCGCTTGAGGGGTTGCCGTATCGGTAAATAAATAAATAAACAGTGCGAAGCGCAAACACAACTATACAAATCGTTTTTATACTAAGAGTTTCAGTGTTAAGGAAGAAAGCTGGTCCTGAGCTGGTTATAAGTAGAATAACTATAACCAGGCCTGGTTAGTTTGAAAAAGCGCCAGTTTACATGTATGAAATTTCTTTTTTGGTGCGACAGATCGAAGAATTTGTAGTTTACGGGTCAAACTTTTGGCATTTTTAAACGGTGTTTCACCAAAGCAAAAAATAAAGTAATACCTATAAGTTTGGAGTAATATCACATGTCGGAATTGTTCTTTAATGCCTATATTTGTGTTTTGTTTACATTGTGTTTGGATGCAGGTCAATTTCTCCGTGTTTTACAGAAGTGAAATTATTTGTTCTCACAACTGAAATTTCTATATGCATCTCTTTTCTAAATTTTCATTTTAGAATCTTCAAATCTATATCAGTGATTGAGAAAGTTGGAGTCAACTTATACAATTGGTTGTCTTGTGTTTGTGCGATTAATAATAAAATTAGACTAAGTATTCAAGCGTTCAAAACCGTAAGGTTAACTTTAGTTTATGACTGAAATATATACAAGAAACACATGTCATTGCGGTGTTTTAAATGTTTCTATTCACTTGGCGTTTTCGCCTTTACTTCTTTCTGTCTTTGTATTCCCGCTATATGTTGAGTCCTTTATTTATCTGTTTATCGACCAAATATCCCGGTCTACGCAGTTGGCTATCCTTCTTCCTGGCTTTACGTTTCTCAACCTCGTCTTTCTTTCTTTCTTTCTTTCTCGAGCTTCCCGCAAAAACACACTTTCAGCGGCTCTGTCAAACAGCTCAGTAATTATCGTAAACTTGATTTATCATCAAGTTATAGTTTCCGCAGTTCTTTCTACTGAAACATAGTTTTAGATGAACGTGTCATTTGCAATCTGTGATTTAGTTGTCAGCGACGAAACCACCCTGCTATATTGTGGTGAAGTTGGAATATTTCTGCTATCTTGCTGGTGATTACCACAGCGTGCCATGCTGTATGAATGGTGTGGGTAGGAGGTGTACATAAGCTGTTGCTCCGACCAGCTAGTTACCGCGTCGGCGGAACTGTTGTGACAAGGGGAGACCGCCTTAGAATTCGGCACCATGGAAAATGCAGAATATTTTTTTTCTCGTATATATGGGATCGTTGGCTGTAAAGTCGTTCTGCAGTTTGACTCTAAGTCTCCCAGCAAAGTTTCGATGTGAAATCCTCGTTTTTCAGTACTAGGCTGCTGTTTCGTTGCCACTTGATCTACCTGACTACTGCTTTCGTCCAGCACGGCGGATACGTTATCTGGTCGACAAACGCGGGGACAAATTGTGTTCTGGTCGGCATGTTCTTTGACCCGTTTCACACCGGCTTCTACTTGGGAACAAGCAGAACTTCTGTGTCGTTTCTGTGCGCGTTTTCTCCGGTACTCTCCCCTGCTAAAATCTTCAAGGTTGGCAGGGTTTATCGCCCAATAGTGACCTTTCCCGTTAGGGCTTCGTCCTGCTTTCAGAAAGCACTCATTGAGGCTGAGGTTATGGCGAATGCTGTTTCTCCACCCAGGACCCTTGTTCCTGTAATATGGGTAGTTTGTGAGAACGAAGTTGTAAATGTCGCTGAGGACCAGTTTCTTCTGAGGCGAGCTGAGAATGGCCTTTCCTATTATCCCAATGTACGACTGGTTTGGCTTTTCTTCTTCAATGGACGGTTGGAACAGCATGCTTGGGAAACTGCGATAGTGCGTCAAAAAGCCGCCAGGGTTTCCTCCAAACGCGACTTCCTTATTTCTCAGTGACAGTGGAATAAAGGCAAACTCTGAGGCGTTGTAGTGGTGAGGGAAGTGTGGGGTAAACATAGGCATTGGTGGCCCGCAGGCTGGTAGAATTCTGGGCGGTTGGCGAAGAGTGTCTTGATGAGCTGTGTGACGCGGCTGGCAAATCATTCCCTGCCGCTGTGATGTAGCTGACATGCGTTGTCGTGTTTCTTTCTCTACCAACAGAGGAGAAAACGCTGAAGAAAAACTGGCTGGCTGCATGCTCTAAAACAGGAAGCGCTTCGTTCGATGTAGGTTGAGTCGAAATGTCACTCTCAGTTGACGCTACTTAGGTAGCAAGCTAACAATTTAGACGTGTTCTGAGTGACAAAGCTTGATATGGAATTTAAGCACGCTTATAAAGGCGATTTTATTGGCTTAGAGTCCCAATGTAATCAATGAGTCATCAGAATTAACAAATGATCTCTTGTTTTTATGGTTGTGTAATCTGATTAACAAATTTGTTACGGGCTAGTTAACAATGGGAAAAAAACTCAACATTCGGTTACAGATCAAACGGTTAGTAAGCAAAAAAGTTCTAATATGAACTCACAAGTAACTCAGAATGATAAAGATACATTTTCCTGGCTGTTGGTAGTTTATCCGCGTCTTTTTGAGGAGTAAACTCGCTCTTTTTACGGTTCTTTGTTCCGTTCGTACTAATTGCATAATTAACACCCACGCCTCCATTCTGTGTCATTCTCTCAACAAACTCGTTCACAATCGTTAAGCACTTTGCTCCGTCTATCAACATTCATAGCAACGCCACCCACCAAATAAAGGATTAAAATCAACCACAACCAAAAAGTACATTCAAAACTCTGACTGAACCACATTTCATAGCTTTTCGTGTTGACCATAACGCACTTAAACAGTAACTATATTTCTGAATTACTTCTGTTTGCAAAGCTTCAACTTTATTTTGATTTGTCCTAATTAATATATTTTAGAGGGCACTCAATACAAACATCAGCGACACGTTCGCTTTATATTTTCTATCCGTCGCAACAAGTCAAGTACTGATTTAGTTGATTTATCAATTTCTATTATTAGAAATTCATAGATTTATTGAGTCAATATAAGAAATATTTGTCAGTAATTAATGTTTGTCGCATGGTGTTTATAGCTGATACTTCTCTGGCCAAGAACTTTTGATCAGGTTTCTCGAATACTTGAAATATTCATAAACTAACTAGCATACAAACCTCCTTCGTCACTCGCTGTCGCTTAAGTAGTTAGTTCATTGTGTGAGCTCTTTTGAAAGTCAACGAAATATTACTCCCCTATTGTTCAAAAACACTGAGGTTTGGAGTGTAGCCGTAATTACAGAAATCGCAAACAAAACAATTACATTTCATTTGCTAATCCTTTGTTGGACTCCTTTGAACGAATACTGTGTGAGTTTGAAGTAGAACGCCAAAAGTTCAGCTAAAAGCCTTTTTAGCGGGAATAAAAACGCCTTCGTTTGCTACCAGAAGATATGACATACATACAAATCTGTACTGATAAGTTGAACCAAAAGTTTTTAATTCCGCATGTAAATACTGAAGTGTGTGGCTCTGTGTGGCTGCTATTTATAAATCTCTTCGTTAGAATGTTGTCAATATTTGTTTCGAAGATCTATTCGAAAAGCCCAAACAAAGCCTAACTAGTGAGTCCGATATTGTATACAACAATCAAACACACTGGTACAAAAAGCTCTCATTCAACTCGCTATGCCATTGTCAAAGAATGCAGTCAGTTCTATGCCTTTGTTGAGATTGTTTGGAGTATATGTGTCCATTATCACCTCAAAAGCAACCTAAGTCATCGCTCGGATGCTCTCGGCTTCTCGAGTGATTCAACACACAATGTGGACAAATCAGTTGGACTCTATGTTGGTTTGGGATGCATGCGTGCAGAAATCTAAACAGGATCGATTTTTACAGGCTTTGTCAATGTCGTCGATTTGCGAGCTAGATTTTCTGCTATTCTTTAATATATTTGCTTATGTCCTTAGGTATTGTTGGGTTTTGCTAGTACTAATCAACATTTGAATGAAGAAGCGATTAGTGTATTTGTTTGTATTCACATAACATAGCTTGTTATAGCCCATAAAACCCTTGTATTATTTATTCAACTGCGCTTCCGTTCTCAACTTGTCAGTCATTCTCTTGTTTTATTCCGCCCTGACCAGACAGAGTTCTGTGCACTAAGTTCGTAACATATACACCGTATACATTTAAACAACTCTTGCTATGCGAAATGTGTTGCAATAAACTACTATGTCTATAACATTACTATAATATATATTTTAATTAATTATTGTTTATATTTATTCACCAATAGTGACCTGTTTTTCTGCTTTAATATACTTCAGACAGAAGTGCCAATTAAATAATTCAAACTGAAAGTCGTCAATCTGCAGCCTTATGCAGTTTCTTTGTTATTCCACGTTTGTGCAAAGTATATCGATACTTTTCAGAATAGTGAACAAGGCGTCACCAGTTCACAAGGAGTATTTTAAAATAATTCATACTTATAACAATTTGGGGGATTACTCAATTAAGACAAAAGAAGATGTCAAAAGTTGCTCCTTGACTCACAGATCGTACTTACGGCCAAATGTTACTTTCTGATGCAGACACTTCATTAGCCGTGAGAGACAACCAAGGCAATAAACTCACCTGATTTATAATTAATCTTCGGGTTCCGGATTTTGATCTTTTAATAAAATATTAACGCATAACTGACAATGAATCAGAATTTGCGGTTAGCAAAAGAATGTTTTCCAATCATGGCCCAACTGACACGAATTTAAATTCTCAGATGCATCTCAAGTATATATTTGAGTGACAACATTAATATAGTGACCGTGTAAAAATGAAAATAACCTTTTAATTAAAGTCAGCTTTCCAATGAGATATCGTCTCTGGTCGGTCAGATATCCATTGTTATTTACCGTATCGTCGTGATAAAGACTTCGTGCAGCCACAAACTTAGTCAAGTTTTATAAATAAAAATATACAAGTTTATGATCAACTCCAAAAGACACTTGTCACATTTTTCTCTCACCGGATATGATTATACTATGACTCGTTATATATTTGAAGATAAGCATAAAACAAATAAAAATCTTACATTTCTGATTGCGACTGTAGAATTGTTGGTCACTTGGGCCGTAGAAGTACTTCTTCATTCATATCCTGGGTGACACAGCGAAATGTATTTATAGATATATTTTCGCGTTTCCCCTGCCTACAATTTTGCTCCTAACAGCGGCATTTTGAAGAGTCGCTCTCGTGAATTTCCGCCATGAATTTACGAACAGTTCCTCTTCCCGTGTTCTTCGCTATTTTCGACCAAAGAGCTTCCTGTAACAATTCAAAGACTTCCCCAAAACATCTTGTAAATCGTCACTACTTTAAACCGTTCACCACAGTTTTAATGTATATTCATAAACTGAGTTGGAAGAAAATCAGTATAAAAGTGCATTTTTAAAGTTTTAAAACTACTCCTATAGCTTGCTGTAGGACATATATTGTTCACGTGCTCAGAGTGGTGGCCAAGTCACCGGCATTTATTTGTCAATATATGTACTGATGAGTATTTCCCGGAACTATTGAACCTTTGGGTATGACATTGCAAAAGCAATCTTCCTGTATGTTTGAATCTGTAGCTTGTCAGTTTCCATATGTATCCGGCCGGATATGTATGCGACCTATAACCGTTACGTAACGTTACACGTAACATAAATAATGTTTAAAGGGAGAGTGTCACGGCCTTGCGCATGCGTACGTAATCTTTCTTAAATCCAACATAAACGAGTTATGTACTAAAAATAATGAGTAATATGAGTAACTCGAATATAAACCTGTGTTTCCCACTACTTAGTCGGATGGCCTGTTTTAGAAAGCGATGGAAGCAGATTGCAGTAATGTGTTGTGAAGCGAATTTAGTGTTGGCTCGTATAACAAATTATTAAAATAGCCACCAAATTCACTAGACCCCGACAAACCTACTTTATCAAAGGGTTTTCGTTCCAAAACGTCGTTTCAGTTGGATAATATTTTAGTAATAATGGCATGTAAAGCACTATTTTTTTTAATTTTTACAACCGTGAAATGCTTCTTTTAAAATATGAACAAGTTGTATTTCTAGGTACTGCGTGTTTGCGACGTGATATAAAAACAAGATTTAAACACTTCCAGTACTGAATAATTCAACAAACAGCTTCAATCACATCGTTACTGCCTTGATACTAAAGCTGGAAATGGAAAACTATTCGAGTCTCTTTTACTCGACCATGTAAATTTGCCATAGCATAAACTGACGTCTTTTCCCCTCAATTTTCCTTTATTTATAGTGTTAAGGAAATGATGAACTGATTCAGTTATACTGGACAATAAATAGTCACAAATAAACGAGATAGATGGAAAAAGTTGTACAACCCTACCGTATGTCTGTAATATATATATATTTTTTTTTAATTAAAAAAAAAGAAGTTATATCATAACATTTTAAAATACATTACTTACATACTAGTGAATTCTAATACATTATATAATATTAAAAACATATTTAAAGAATGTTACGGAATGAACAGTTCCATTAAACTCTTTACAGCCTTGGTAAGAAAAAAGAGATTTTACCATCGAATCACGCATTGCCATTGGTTAGATTCGACCACGTGATTTCTTCGCAGGGCAGAATATCAGCGAATATAGCAGAGCAAATATCAACACGGAAGCTGTCAACTTTAAATAAAGAAGCACTGCCGAATTCGGCTTTGTTTCAACTAAAAATGGCTGGCAATTCAGCCTCTCGGTTCGGAAACACAAGTACTGAAATGAAAAAAGAGTTTCTTAGTAAAGCAACACCGCAAACCACTAAACAAACCCTGACCTCCACCGTTGCTGCTGTTTGTGTATTTGTGGTGAAAAATTATTGCTGAATCATAAAATGAATAAAGTACTTCCGTGGTCTGTTGTAAGGAGTGATACAGTCCCTTTGCTTCAAAATTGTCCTCAAAGTTTCTCATTTGCCTTCGACTTCGTCTCGAGCAAATGTTCACTTTTCGGACAATTTTTTCAGCCTCTGGCCTGTATCACTCCATACGACATAAAATAAATATAAATATTATTTATTTAATACTTACTGTAAAGAAACTTGTATTTATTGGTGTGTCAGCTCTCATAGCCGGTAAACAATTCTCGCGGAAAACAATGCACATTGGACTAAGATGTGTTTACAATTCAGTCAGCAGGCAAGCTTATCGACTAGTACCATTCTCAAAATAGAATAATGTATATAAAGTTTGTTGAGCAACAACTGCAATAAACAACACTGATCATGTATGTTGAACTATACCGAGCAAGTTTTAAAAGAGAGAGTTATTTATTGTATTTTTTTTTTAAAAATTTCAAGAGAGTTTTGACTTTGATATATAGTGATGCCAGAGGCTAGGCTACGCTGCAGCCTGCTATGAGGTGTATGGAGCGGTGAAACTAGGGAGGGGTGGCGTAAGGTGGAGGTGTACATTGGTTGTGAATCACCCAGTACCCCATACCGCTGGGCGGTTAAAAACGGTAGTTTTTAGAGCTTTTTCAATAACAAACACTGTTTAAAATATTCGATTAGTAATACTTAAGATTTTGCGAGTCTTCCGGCGTGAATTGTCTGTTTATTTACATGTTTATTTGTGGCATCTATAACTATTTCGTGTCATTTCACTTGCCTGCTTTATACCTTCGACCTGTATCCTGTACTTCAAACCTCCAGCCCGGAAGCTTGACACTATTCAAGATAAGATTAATTTAATCAACTGTAGAAGTTGATGTTATGATGTTCGCCGTGAAGGTGGTAGGTTTGAGCTGACGTTTCGAGCGTTAGCCATTCGTCAGAGCAAGATAGCCTGAAAAATCCCCTGGGAATGAGATTGGGATAGTGCAAGATATGTATATTTGAAAAGTCCAAATATAAGACATACATCTGCCATACTGAAATACTGGGAGAAGTGCGTTTTATTTTGAGGTTCAATGTCAGATTCGCCTGATGCCTTTTTGTTTCCACACTTGCGCGGCCGATTTATGCCGGGAAAACTGAGGCCAACAACACTTGGGCGGGAAGCCAAGATGGCGTCCAAGATGGACGATGTTTCCTCTCCATCTTTGGCATACAAATTCGCCGCGAAATCCTTTGATCCAGAA
Source organism: Epizoanthus scotinus (assembly GCA_024757865.1). Classification (NCBI taxonomy): domain Eukaryota; kingdom Metazoa; phylum Cnidaria; class Anthozoa; order Zoantharia; family Epizoanthidae; genus Epizoanthus; species Epizoanthus scotinus. The sequence goes on from JANUFV010019678.1 coordinate 10,631, forward strand.
AAATGTAAGTATTTTTACGGTTGTAAATCATCTAAGTGTTTGATCTTTCAAGGGAACAGCTTATCTTATCCTTTTTCTGTTGCAGACGTCAAGGATTTGTCGTCGCAGTGTGACACAGATGCAGAGCTTCAAGAACACAGGCAGCGAATCCAGTTGCTCAGTGAAGAAACTGCCCTGGCTTTGAAAAAGAACGTATATAAGAATTATATGCAGTTTATAGAGACATCAAAGGAAATATCATGTATCCTTTAAACATGTTTTAAGCTGAATTCAAGTGACTAGTAAGGTTCCAAGCACACTGCTCGAATGTTAATGTTCTATATCCTGGGTTCAAGTTCAACCATTCGCTTTACCTAACTAATAGTACGTATATATATTTATAGTCATTCAAGTTTATTTTATCACTCAGTAATCAGCAGGGTTTTGAGGTAGAGTTATCCCTCCAAAAAAGCACTGTAGTTTCCCTCCCCCTAAAAACAAATGTGAATTTGCGGATTGCCGTCTAACTCGGCATAGCCGGTGCCATAGGCATAGACCATGCATGCCTCACTTTCGCCTTCCCACCAAAATCATACATTCAAACATTGCTCTTTCCCCTAAAAAATAAAAATGTAAACAGAAATCCATGGTGATAATGTACAATGTAATATATGTATAATAAATAATACAACGGGTGTATGTTTGGAATTGAAAGCAAGGAATGATCTGAATGTATAATCATAATTGTACAAGATCTTGAGACAGTTCCTCTCTCATAAATTAGAATTTTTCTGCGATTCAGGGGCAAAAGCTCAGATTTCAATTATTTTCATTTCATTGAGCCATTAGCTCTTTAATAATAATAATAATAATAATGGTAATACCCAGACGGGCATATCCACAAATTATCATAGTCAATCAGACCATTCAAACACTTATAAAGTGCAGTGCAGCTGTGATGTTTTCGCCGAAGGAAAACCTATATTTACATGTATTACCATTACTAAATAAATCCTTAATGATTGTTACTGATCAGACCTTGAAGCTGAGATGTATCAACTTAGTCATCTGTTGACAGAGCAGCGTAGCATACTGACGTCCCAGCAAGAAATGGCTCTTTTTGGAAGCAAAGGTTTTATTTCATTCTGTGTTTTCTAAATAATATGATACTAAAATGATACTTGAACTGAAGTACTAAATAAAACTTACCGGTACCCATATTTCATATTCTGAAAGCCCAGGCCGGAATCCCAGGGGGGGGGGGGGGGGC
>JANUFV010019900.1:0-11872 GCA_024757865.1 Epizoanthus scotinus
ATACAATACAATACAATTCAATACAATACAATACAATACAATACAATGTAATACAATACAATACAATTCAATACAATATAATACAATACAATACAATACAATACAACACAAGTACACAACACAACACAATACAATACAATACAATACAACAAAACACAATGCAATAAAATACAATACAATAAACTTTATTTAAAGAGGGTAGCACCAATTACTATAATACAAGTATTCTCACTTGTGGCCCTCTAGAGCTAAGAATATTAACAATTATAAATTGAAAAATACTAAAATTGTTAAAATGACAGTATTGCTTTTCCAGTACGAACTACTAAGAAGGAAGCAAGTAGATACTTGTTCTTATGGTGCATGTTTTTAATTTCCAGTTGTCCACAAAGTGATCTCCAAAGAACATTTCCTCAGTAATGTTAAAGTTGCTGTAAAGCCCTTCTACCCTTCCTTCATGGATGAAAGTACTAAAGGCCAAGAAATAGTGCCCAAGAGCAGTGAGGTGATGTATGATCAAGAAGTGCTGGAGTTCATCGAGAATAAGTACTCTGACGAACTGCACGATCTGCTTCAAAGCCTTTCGTTGTGTATTGAGAAAGTGCCTAATGCACAACGAATCGTACTGCGTTCATGCAAGGAAGAAGAGATGGATGATAGCAAGTGGGAACAAACTTGTAACGATATGTTGTCGTTTCTCTCAAAGTTTGGAAGAAAATGTGTACATGTTGCTGAGCAGGCTTTGGCAAGCTACAAAGAACGCTCTTACGAGACTCTGAAATCATTTACAAGTAAAGATCTAACAATGAAGCCACTGTCTTCAGATAATCAAGTCGATATTGTTGGACTAAGTGAGAAAGTAAACGACGCAGCTCAGCTGCTTGATGACCTTGTTTCTGATATTGTAGAAGAGGAAAGGTTCCAAGCGTCAGTGGTAAAGGATGAAATGAAAGACATCCCACCAAGCAAGCTCCTCCTAATGCAGCACAGTGGGCTAGAAGAGCAACTTCAAGGCGATCACAAGGGGCTAGAGGTTGAAATACGTCCTGAAGCCAAGACAATTCACTTTAAGGGACCCCAAGATTTGATAAACAAGGCAACCTTAGTAGTGTGGCAAATGTTAGCGAAAAATAAAGAATTTTCAGTAGAGCTGCCAATATTAATAATTGCAGTGTTGAAGAATGAAGATGCCCAAGACTACATCTATAAGGCCTTTGAAGAAGATGAAGTTGCGGCAGTTCTATCCTTTGAGAGTGGCAAGGCGAACGAAATGTTGGTGATTGGTCTAAATGGCACTCAAGCACGCAAAGCTGCTAACCTCGTGAAAAGTCTTACTGCAGAAAAAAGCAAGCACTTAGAAGACGATCAATCACAGTTGATGAATAGTGAGAAATGGACCCAATTAAAGGACGGACTGCAGAGGTCTAGCCTTATTAAGGTAACATTTGATTCCAAGACTAGTACCTTATGGGTTGGAGGTTGTCGAGACGATGTCGAAGAGAGTTACGCTGCCATCGAGAAGTTTCTTGTGGAAAATACAATAGCCACGGAAGTTATTACTTTATCAACTGGACAAAGGCAATTTCTTTTCCGTTACTGGGGAGACAAAGTAAAGGCAATTCAGCGAAACCTTCACTTTCAGTCAGTAATCATTAGAGAGAGCCAGGATGACCAAGAGAATGGAGTGATTATTTCTGGAACAGTTGATGGAGTGCAAGAGGGGGCGGCCAAGTTATGCAAGGTTATTCAGGATATTGTTTCGAAGAAAGTTCCAATTGATAAACCAGGTATGCGCAAGTATTTCATTCAAGGCCAAGGAGCGCATATGCTCAAATTTGCAGAGTCCGAACACAGATGTATTATCAATCTGAGGTCTGCTTCAATGACGAAGTCAGTTGGGACATCTATCCCAGAAGAATCCGACGTTGGCAGGAGTAGTGAAAAATGCATGTGTACCTATGTTACGCCAGAATCCAAGAAGATATCGATCTACCAAGGAGACATTACAAAACATGGAGTGGATATCATAGTGAATGCAGCCAATTCACAACTTGATCATGTTGGAGGCGTTGCCAAGGCAATTGTAGATGCTGGTGGATTAGAAATTCAAGAAGAATGTCGTAAGCACATCATCCATAACAGCGATGGTTTGCTTATAGGGGATGTAGTTGTTACCGGTGGGTATAAGCTTCCATGCAAGAAGGTAATCCATACTGTTGGTCCCCGGTGGAATTTTACATCTGCTTATAATCCAAAAGGAAAGAAGACCAAGGAAGAAAGGTACCTTTCCCTTGCTGTTTATAACTGCCTAGATGAGGCGAAATCATACTCATCAATTGCCTTCCCTGCCATCAGCACCGGGATGTTTGGATTTCCACGTGATCTGTGCGCACAGGTTATGATAGAAACTATGCTGGAATTTTCCGAAAAGAACCAGCACTGCAAATTAACAGATATCCACATCACTGATAATGACGACGTAACAGTGAAAGCCTTTACTGGTGAAATGAAGAAAAGATTTGAGAAAGAGCAAGATTTCTGGGAGAATGCAGCTGGAGCAACAACAAAACCAGGCAAGAAAAGCAAGGCAAAGTTCAGGAGCAAAAAAAAATCTGACACGAAGCATATTTCGAACGCAGTACCAACTGCTGCCAAAGTCAGTGCTCCATCGGATCCTTACACCATTGTTACACCTCAAAATGTTTTGATAACTCTGAGGGTCGGCGACCTGTCCCAGGAGGAGGTTAGAAATATTAAATTTCTGCATTAATTTGTATTGCAGATAAATAAGGCGGTGTATGTGTTTGTCCATCTGGACACACGTTTAACATAAGTCATGTCTGCCCATGGAAGACACAATGTGCACTTAGTACGATTAGGTATATTAGCACGTGGCACACACACGCACTACATTACATCGCACCTCGCTTGATTGTTACAAAATAAAAGCATTTTAGGTACATGCACAACTTGTAGTTGCATGAATTGAATGTTTTTCATGTGACAGTTATCAGTACATTACAAGAAATGTAACTGTTTCAACATGAAATATCTCATCTTGAAATGAAATACCAGATGCAATACCAGTGTCTCGAGTTTGTAACTTTGTGCTGTTCGTTTCTACAAACAGGCAGATGCTTTGGTGAACACAACAGCAGCTGAGATGGACCTTACTTCCAATCCCTGTGCTCAAGCGCTGAGTACCGTAGCTGGACCAAGCCTTCAACAAGAGTGCAAAACTAAGGCCCCGTTAAAGAGCGGAGACATATGTGTGACCAGTGGCGGGAACCTCAAGTGCACACACGTGTTCCATGTCGTATGCGATGGTTATGGAGATGGAGCGGGTGCGCAGGTAATATGCTCGGCACAATTCTATAAAATAGTGAATAATCTACCACCGCAGGCTGTTTTATTCAAAACTATTTGCCCTAGGTTGAAAAAAAGTTGTGAAAAATGCCAGTGGCAGCAATATTATCCTTCGACCCCTGTGCGTGCCTTTGCACCACCATATTTGTCAGATTTGATCAGCAAATGTGTACCAAAACGCAATTTACGATCTGTTAACAGCCATGTGGTCGACGTGGGGTACAAGCTCCGTAGTTACGGGTTTAGATCATTATCTGCGGCTGCACCAAAGTTGTGGAATACTCTTCAACATGAGATAAAAGCATGCAGCAACATTAAAGATTCTAAACCTAAGTTTAAAACGGACATTTTTAACAATGTTAATTTTCTTTAATTACAATTTTATTAGATTTTAGAATATATAGACTGTGTGACTCTGTAAATATTATAAATTAATTATTATCATATATTATAATATTTTTTAACGTTGTAAAGTACTGTTCTTACATTTCGTGAAACCTTAAAAGCTCTCTCAAAGCACTGTTACATCCAGTTGAGAGCAACGAGCGAGACGAAATAATAGAGTCGTAACTAGTGAAAATGTTCAAAAAGTGATATAACTGGCTGAGTTTGGCTCCAATCATGTCTAACATGGCGGAAATGAAAGTTATTTTGGTAGAAGTTAATGTCTCAGTACCGAAAATCAAAATTGATAGGAGGTAAAACATTAGTACGTTCTTAAACTACTATATATAGTTAATACTGCTATTCTGCAAAACATTGTGTTTTGAGTCTACTTTCCCTTTAAAGTGGAATTATCTATTTTTTTAAATCTTTTGAAAACTATATATTTGATATAGCATAATGTTTATTTTCTGACATGATAGCAGCGCCTGTTACCTATAAACTGATCAGAACTTAGCACTATAGTCTCACAAATAAATATTTTAAATTTTAATTATATTTCTGTGATTTTGTTGTAGACATTGCGTACACTTTTACAAAAGTGTTTGAAGGAAGCACACAAAAGGAAATTGAAGAGTATTGCTATTCCAGCCATTGGAACTGGTAATCTTGGATTCCCACGAGATCAAGTGGCAAAGATTTCTGTGGAGGAAGCCAACAGTTTTATCCAGCAGTCTTCTCCTAGCACTTTGAGAGAGATCCGTTTGGTGGTATTCAATAAAGATACACCCACTGTACAGGCGTTTCAAGCAGAGTTCAAAAGACGCAATCCAAATGCTGTAGTCCCCGCTGGTGTGCTGAAAGGAAAACATCGACGTTCACGAGGTGGCACTGCAAGTTCAGTATCTCTACTTGATGATGACGACCATGAAGATGAAGAGCCTGTAGTACTCGCATCGCCGCAATTAAATACAAGCAGAAGCCGTCCTGGATTAGAGGACTCCCAGTTTGAGCTCAAGATTGGGGCACTGACAGTTCAAGTACAAGTTGGTGACATCACCTTGGAAAATGTAGATGCAATCGTCGCTGTTTCCAATGTTGAATTAGACATCGGTCAGGGAGGAGTTGGAGTAGCCATTGCTAAAGCTGGCGGACGTGCTATTCAAGATGAATGCGACAGAGTGGGGCGACAAAAACCTGGTGCTATAGTAGCAACTAATGCCGGAAAGCTGAAGGCGAAAAGACTGTATCATGTTGTGCCAGACAACCCTACTGCAATAAAAGATTCAGTTCTAAAGTGTCTTTTTATGGCTGAATCTAACAACATAACTTCCATTTCCTTTCCAGCAATGGGAACTGGAAATCTTGGACTAAATCCCAAGAATTCTGCAAAAGCAATGTTAGCTGCCATCGACAAGTTTAGCCAGGGACAGTTGATTTCGATCAACCTCATTCGTGTTGTTGTGTTCCAGGCACCAATGCTACACGATTTCCAAGACGCACTGGAGGAGTTTGTGAATGAGTCCCCTAGCAGTGGCTTACTATCGAGTGTGTCAGGTTTCTTTAAAGATGTTGGCAGAAGTATTCTTGGCATGTCACGTGACACCCCTGCGAAGCCAACGCTATCTATTCAGGACAAGGTCTCTCTAGACATCTTCGCAGGAAATGAAAACGACCTCAGCAATGCAATCCAGGCAGTTGGTGATACCATGATGAAGAACTGCACCAAGAAGGTCATCGAACACGAGTCCATAGATAAACTAACAGAAAAGAGAAGAAGCCAAATCATGCGGCTTGAGGACATTTATGACGTGAAGATTTCCATAGAACCAAGAATTCCACGTATAGTTGTCCAGGGGCAGTCGATTGACCTGTTGGATGTGTCGAGTACAATTTATGAGATCGTCACGAAAGGTGTTGCTGAGGAGCATGCTCGAGGATATGCAGAACTACTGGCTCAAACTGTCCAGTGGTATTGCGCTGATGGCGGCGACATGGTGCCGTATGATGTGCAAATAAACGTTCAGATCGAACAGGCCTACGCCAACAAAGAGGCATCGGTGATTTTTACCATGGAGAAGGAGAAGTACGAAATTGTCTTCAAAGATATGAAAGAAAAGCAACTGACTTCAGGGGACACTCTTGAAGTGTGCCGTAAAGAAGCTAGCAAAGGTAAGTTGAATGTAGAGGAATGTTTCCGTCCCGATAAGTATGGCGACATACAAAGCACATACTTTGATCTTTAGTTACACCTACATGTATAATGACTCTTTTTTTGCCTAAAATCCTGGGCCGAGTTGTTCGAAAGTGGGTTAACCTTAACCCAGGGTTAAAATTTTAACCTGCTGTTTGGTTTACTACTTTATAGAGTGGTTGGGGCTGACATGTTGGACTTACATAATTGGGTTTCTGAGAGATGTCAACACTTCTTAGGGAGCACTTTATTACGTACTCCTAGATGAAGAAATTTCTATTTGAAAATTGGCCTAAGCCTGGGTTAAAGTTAACCTGCTTCGAACAACTGGACCCTGAAGTTCATCAAAGATCAATTTTTATTCTATTGTTGCAATTATAACAATAAACTCAAGTGTAGACCGTTTCACGGTGTAGTTTGGTATTATTAAATTCTGACTCACTTAGACTCATGTTAAGTATTTATAACAATGCGTTCTGGACGCGAGCAAATATTTCTTGAAACAAGTTCTCACTTGCCAGAATATATTTGCCCGTGTATGAAGTCAAATATGCATGTTAAGGAAAACTTGATCTTGCTCGTGTGTACGGCCCAACAGGGAAAACATGGCAAGAAATTGCAAAATCCATTTTTGTTAACCTCTACTGTAGATGTTGCCAAGACAGAAACCTTGTCAAGGAAAATGTGTTATTCATTCGCACGAGTTTTGTCAGTGTGTTCAATAGAGACTTAATACTCTTACTAAGAATACTACTCGACTTTGAAACCTATTTACGGTTCATCTTTTCATGTTCATTATCTTTGCTTTGTAAAAACAATATTATGCAATTTTAATGCGACTGTAGAGATATATGGGTGGGATTGTTTTGAGCATGTTGGCAATAGTAGTCAACAATACAAATTATAGTTTCCTCATCAAAAAAATTCCTTCAATTGGTTTTGCAGGGCATTGCTATCTAATAATCTTGGTTTTATATTATAATTGAATCCAATAAGAGGTGTTTAGTTGTTTTTGCCATAAGTAACATATTTGAGATAACCATGTTAACTATTCTTCAGGACATTCTCGCTGTAATTATTGTTCTAATTCGTTATCCAGGAAGCATTGAACTTCCTGGCACATGGGATTCCCAGCCAACAGACCCGAGTACGGGAAAGGAAAAAGATGTTCACAAAGTGCAACTTGACTCTGTGAAGAACGAAACTGAATACGACGATGTATGCCGTTCTGTGTCAAAGACTGTAGCGGTCAACATCACCAAGGTTGAACGGATTCAAAACCCGACCCTGTACCAAGCCTACTCTGTGAAGAAGCAAGCGATGGATAAGAAAAATGGAAGTAATGAGATGCGACTGTTTCATGGAACAGCAGGAAATAGTATACCTACAATTAACCGCTCTGGCTTCAACAGGAGTTACCATGGAAAAAATGGTAAGTACTTAAAGCTCATCGCATGTGACTGAGATGTTTCCGGATGACAGTGCCAATTTAGTGTTTTAATAGCACATGTGCCATTAATAAATAATTACTCGGTAACAACCAATCACAAGCCTGTGCTTTTTGTATGGGATTGTGTACTATCAATACGCAAAGTCGACTAGAGAAACTTTGAATGACCAGTGTTAAGAAAATGTTTGAAAAACTGTGGCTGTACGTCAGATCTAGGTAGCTCGGCGATATTTGCCCTTCCAAGAAAATTGTGTGATCAAATCTGACGAATGACAGTGCATCATTTCACAATGAAAATGTTTATTGAATTATAAACGCTGATAATAGCCCTCCACAAAATATCATATGATCAAATCTCACAAATGGCAGCATGACATCTCACAATGAATGCTATTGTTTTAATATTAATAATATTAATAGTAATAATAACAATAATAATAATAATAAAAATAATAATAATTTTTTACAGCTTCCCACTAAGTCTCGAAGCTCTTACATGTACAATTAAAATAAGACTAGGAATATTTGCATACACAGTAAAAACACATCTAGTATTTATGTTTCAATCAGTAAAAAATCTATCTGCAACTGGTGATTCTTCTTTTGACCGTTGGACTAGCCTTCAGTAAGAAGCAGATAATCATTACTTATTTACTCTTCAGCTACCGTATATGGTAAAGGTGTTTATTTCGCAAAGGACGCCTCCTACTCGGCCACCAGTACCTACTCACCACCAGATGCAAGTGGTAATCGCTACATGTATCTGGCCAGTGTATTGGTTGGACAGTACACCACTGGTTCGTCAAACATGATCACCCCTCCTGCCAGGAGTGCGACCGACCCAACTGACACCTTTGATACCGTGGCTAATGCAGTGGGGCCTGGGGCAAATGTCTTTGTTGTGTTCTACGACAATCAGTGTTATCCGGACTACCTTATAACCTTCAAGTAAACTGACACTTGTACCTTGCACTGCCGTTCAGATGTGTACTGTGGGTAAACTTTAAACATTAAATTTGTCGGGCTGCAGTTCCTGCGAGACATTATACATCTTGCCCGGTGTTTGCGAGCTCGCCTCATTTTAGTACTTTATGCAAGCCTAATGATAGTGGGATATTGACATTAGCTTATCTTTGACCATCGGATTACCCTACCCTTTTTCCATCTTAATATATACTCCCACAGAAGATATTATTAAAATTCTAAGGATTTACGCTAATAATTTGATTTTAGGGATGTCTGCTGGAAAATTGGAATTAAGCCAAACAACTTGGAATTTGCGGCATAATTTATCTTGTTCTGTCAGACACGTTCATGAAGATTTTTTAAGAAAAATAAATACTTTTTGAGAACAAAGTGGAAATATAGGGGGAGGATATATAATATTATGTACCTCCCATTGGAAGTTCGATGGTCAATGATGTTTCATTAGGTGTTTAGTTTTTGACCTGAAAATAATTCCACTAATGCTAATGGAGAATTATATTTCAGTTGAGCATGTTGCTAGTCTAGCACTAACGTAGTTTTAGAAGCGAATCAGGGACAAAGACTATCACATCGAATCAAAACGGTTCGTCTAAATATAGCTAACGCATTACCAACGATGTTAAGATTATCTTATATAGCGACATACATAGCATTTACTTTCTAGACGTTTTGAATCGCGAAATCGGGCACCTTCTATGGTAGTTAATAAAAGCTTGCTAACGAATTACGGACAAAAACGTTTGAAGCTACTCTACCACACTTGAAGAAAACTACTACAACAACAACAACAATAAAAACAATAACAACAACAACAACAATAATAATGATAATAATAATAATAATAATAATAACAATAATAATAATAACAATAACAACCACACTGACAATAACAACAACAATAACAACAGTTACCTTGCCGCTTGCAGCTAGCTAAAGAACTAATCGAGAAAGGACGATATTTATATATTATAGGGTAATCTACAAAGTGGCGTAGCCCATAGCCACTTAGTGTTCGGATCTAAAAATGGTTGTGAAAAATATAATTTGCAATACACAAAATAATAGAGCTGACGAAGTTTTAGGAATATTGAAGTTAAATTGTCTTGTTTTGAGGCCTTTCTGTTTCAAGCATCTACTTCAAAGGCTGTAGGTGCTACTGATTACGAAATCAGATTGGTTGAAAACTGTTAGTGTTCACGTATAGTATGTAACATGTAAGAGAGCATGCGTTAAAAGGTATGGACATTTAGCTTAGGTCATGGAAAGTCATTAAAATAGAATTCAGTAATTTTTCTTGCTAGATAGAGTTTGGAAAACATTGTATCAACAATTACGTCTAAAATTCGTAGTTAAATAAGTTTATAGTGTAGAATTCCTTGCTGCTAAGGCCGTGTAATAATAGCGGAATTGAAATTGTGTTATGTCAAACGAGCCCTGTGTGGCGTTAATGCATAAAGAAAGAGCTAAAAAAATTGGACCTCAAGAAAGACCAAACCTTTTGTCTTGTATGGACCCGCACCCCACCTATCTACAATTAGGTCACTCGTATAACCTCTGCATTTACAGTTCATTGGTATTTTCCAAAGCAATGCTACTTCGTTGTTAGTGTTGCAATGGACAAGTTAATTCAAGCACTATATATTTTGGTAAAAACACATGAAAGTTTATACAAGCGAGATAACAACTTCCTTGTAAAAAGTGGCCTTTCAAAAAAGCTGCGTATCAACATTGATTGGTGGCAATTAAAGAAAAAGAACCATTATCACACAGCTATATAGTTTCATGGGTAGAGAAACGTATTTTGCGGTTAGGAAAATGTTTGGGAATTGTTTTTTTCCTGCATAGCGGTGGAAAAATCCTACTCTAAATAGCCAAATAAAGACGCATACTTCACATAAATAGTATTATAATTCGAGTTCATTTGGATTTAACAACTGCTTCAATACTTTTGCAGTACTCTCACTAGAAATCAGTAATGTTTTACTGAAATAGGGTAATTAGTTGCCCAGAGTCATTTTGCATAGTTTCCACTTTAGGCAATAGAACAGTTTATTTGGTATGTTATCGAAAGTAACTGACAAGGCGTGGAAATCTAGTATGTAATTAGCCTGCATTGTTGACGGTCCAAACCTTTGTCAAGGGGACACTAAAGTTCAGAAAAAAGCTTGTTGCTAAGAGAAATTGGAAGCTATTTTAAAATAAATCAGAATTAATTGTAAGGGGTAATAATTTCATGGATTTTTGTTTTAATTTACTGGGCAGGTTGATGACGTGGTAATTGGCCATAATAGTCTGGTCCTCACTGGTGAATTAAACAGAAGCACAAGAATTAATGCACAAGAGTGGGCACAAGGCATTGGGAACACCCGTTAAATAGAAAACAATAAGCACACTCACTAAGAAACGAACTGTGCTTATTGCACTATGGAATGACATAAGCACACGCGCGAATTCCTATTTTGTCAGTGGCAACACGCGACACCTCGCGTGTACTTTTAATGTTGCCTATACGCATGCGTGTTACATGATTCTTGTGCTTATTTCACCAATGAGGACCAGGCTTGACGCATAAAGAACGTACCAATTGTAATTGTTCTGCAATAAAAAGAGGATCCAACAGAAGTATGAAGCGTTTTTCTTTGCATACAATATTACAGATGAAAATACTAGAGATATTGTTTAGGTTTGTTCAATAATAAAATAGGCGTGAAAACATTTTGATAACATCTCCTCTTACTTTTTGGTGAACGTTAGATATGAAAAGGCGTTCGCTGGTAATTGCACCAAATGTTGATAGAGGATATAATGAACCTCGGGGGGGGGGGATTTCCAGCTAGCTAGTAGGAATGGAAACGAAAGGAATGGGAAGGGAAGGGGCGGAGAAGGGAAGGGTATAGAAGGAAATTGAAGTGAAGTAAAGTAAAGTGAAGTGAAGTGAATAAAATAATGATAATAATGATGATAACGACAACAATAATGATGATGATAATAACATTTTAAGGGGAAATAGGGTGCTAGTGAGCGGCTGGATAGGTGCCAATAGTCTTATTTTCATAGCATGATCTGCATCTATTTTTTACGAGCACATTTTAGCAGGGGGAGGCGTGGGGTTGGTAGGTAATTGGTCTAAATAGAACCTGCCTTGACTTGCCTGGGTCCTCCATTGTTCGAGAACAATACACAACCTATGACGTATACAGAACTGGTAGGAAACCCGCTTTTTTCATGCGCAGTGCACAGAAAATGTTTTGTTTTTGAATTTAAAATGTTTTAACTTGTAATGAACTAAGAAATAATGCAACTGCAAAAATAGTTTTCAATAAGATTTTATGTCACACCAGCGAATTCAGTTACATATATATTTAACAATTATTCGCCGAAGTGGAGGTGAGTAGTGGTGGATATTTACCGAGGCGCTTCGGCGAGGTAAATATCCATTGCTACGAACCGACACTGAGGAGAATAATTGTTTTAGTATATACCAAACCAGT
>JANUFV010020011.1:0-15717 GCA_024757865.1 Epizoanthus scotinus
CGACGAAACGAATATGACCCACGACGAAACGAATATGACCCACGACGAAACGAATATGACCCACGACGAAACGAATATGACCCACGACGAAACGAATACGACCCACGACGAAACGAATACGACCCACGACAAAACGAATACGACCCACGACGAAACGAATACGACCCACGACAAAACGAATACGACCCACGACGAAACGAATACGACCCACGACAAAACGAATACGACCCACGACGAAACGAATATGACCCACGACGCCACAATATAAGAATGGCCCGCTGAATCATTTCTGGTTATGCGATTGGTCCCACCAAAAAGTTACGACGCCATGAAATGTGGTTACGATAATCGGTGTCCCAAGAACACCCAAGCGCCCCGCCGGTCTGAATGTCTGTGAAATGTAGATTTTTGACAGTTAGTTATAGTTGTTGACTTTTTTACCGAAATAGAAAGATATGTGGGACTTTTGAACATATTCAACCTCAGTATAATGTATTCCAAACACTTTACTCAGATACTTGGCATACGCGCTGGATCCGTCCAAGATCAGACCGCAGGACATGCGATATGTTTTCTCGTACATTGTCAATAACAATCCTATTGGACGCCAGTTGGCTTGGGACTTCGTGCGGGTCAAACTGCGAAAGTTGTTGGTCAGGTAAGAACACTGTGTCACAAATACTTTTAAATAACAAGTAGCTATATCCATTTGATTTCCGGAAGCGCTTTAGAAAAATGCGTAAGACGTTTCAATATCTCAACAGATAGACAAAACTATATTCAAATGAAAGCTGTTGATGAGTACATTGTAATGTGGGTCAAATTGCCAAATTGCTTCCTGCCTTTTCTGGATTTTTTACCAAATTAAATACAAAATATAATTACAATACTTGATTGGCCTCAAAACAGAGTTACTATCTCCCATTGATCAAAACAAATTATGGGAAATTTTCTCTTTGCTATACCGGAGTTGGAATTATATTATTGATGAATATAAACTCCTCTTCAAATCTTCTTTCAAGAAAAAAACAAAAACCGACATTCTTAAATCCTACTGATGCCTCCAAGGTCCTTTGAGGTCCTTCTATTTGGTTTTTTCCTCTCCTTTATTAGTTTTTTGTGAGTGTGTGTGTGCCCTTCATATCCATGTTTGTAATATAAATAAACCCGTCAAATATAGTGGATATACAGTATAGATACGAAATGAGACCAGAACATTGAATCATGTAACTTAGCGGCAGTCTGACTAGATTAGTACTGTGCTATGTTCAGACTGCCGATATCACACATTGTAAACTCCTTTTTTGTATTTTGTCTATTGTTTAATTGTAGATATGAAATAAAGTTGTTGTTGCTGTTGTTGTTAAAGAAAAAGAAAACTTCCATTATTTCCATCTCCACTTCCATCCAGCTTCTATTTCAATGTTTTTCTTCTCCGTTCCTTGATTTACACTAGAACAGAATGCTCCTTCCATCACTGCTTCTGTTTCGCTTACATTGCTAGTGTTATCCTGGTTTTAGTATTATTTTATAAAATTTTATGGAAAATTTAACTAGACAGAGAAAAGACTAGTTGATCATTATATTTTGTCATCATTTATCATTTCACATTTGTCCATAATCAAATGTTGAGACACACGCCATAAATAATAATCATTATTTTATGCTACCCAACTATGCGAGATTTAAACTACTTGCTCAAATTTAGGGAGTAGTCATGATTTAGAGCTAGGGAGAGGGTGGGTGGTTTTAGGAAGAGGTTATAGATTTTGGGGAGCTGCCTGAGTGAGGGTGATGAAATATCTAATTAAGAGTGCCATTGTAGTAGAGATCTATAGAGACCTTTTGTAAAACATAATCTATGCACAATCTAGATGAATATTCTGCTGAGAGTGCTATGACTGACAAAATTTCAATCAGCTACAAATCAAGTTCTTAAATCCTGTAGTGTGCTGTTTTCTCTGTTAACATTACTTTGATAATAACCTGATGAAAATCTTTCAGAATCTCTGTTGATAAAAATGATGTTTCTGAAAGCTTATTTATTCATCAAATCAAGATTTAATTATGCTGTTGTCTGGTTGCTATTACATAATCTAATTGTGCATTTGTGTAAAGATTCTAAATATCACAGCTGGGTCACAGTCATGACAGATCTACGCAATCAGTGAAACAAAATAAACTAAATAAGAAATATTTTCGATTTATCATGTACAATGATAATCTGCTGTCACTTCTTAGGATAAACTTTAATGTTTTAATCACCATTTCTGATATCTTTACAAAATACAACTTTCACTCTAATTAGTTTAGCTCTAGATATTTAAGTGTACAGAGTTTGTAATTTAGGTATAGTTTTTTAAATTTAAATCATTTTTATACTGTCTAGTTATTATGTTAATTTTTAACTTTTGCTTAGGACAGTGAGGAAGAGTACAGTCTTATAGTTATATCTGACTAAAAATTACACACCCTAACAAAACTAAAGTGTTGTATTGTATTGTATCTTTGGATCAAGAAATTCAAACCATCTAGGTTCCATGTTTTACATGGTTGCAATCTTACTGGGTCATACATGTTTTGGAATAAGATATTTGCGAGACTTGGCAACCATTCCACACTTTTAACTCTTCATAATTAACACAATAAACAAACTGTATTGCATGCCCGACTTTGTAGTGTATATTAGTAACACGAGGGACAAGATTCACTTTTTTATCGCTTCTCGCCAGTCACAGATGTTTGGGAAGGCACTAATATCAGTCGTTTCTATGAATTATAAACAGATCTAATTCAATTCCCAATAACATATATTCTTCCATGGCAAAAAACTCCTAAATGTTACTCTAAAATATGCCGATTATTAATATATGAAACACTTTTCCTCGGAAATAAAATTAAAATAGATCAAACTTGTTACAAATAGCAAATACGAAGGATGTGCCGCCAAACTATTGCGACAATCTGGATATTGAAACCAACACGGCAGCGCCGAATTACATGACGATTATCAAATGATCCCAATAAACAACAGCAACTGAATATACCCTCACCTTTATAAAGAAGAGTAATCGTGTTGGCAGTGTCTTGAAATGGAGACCACAAGCTCCCGGCACAAGCACACATGTTACACTGACTGCGTTCTGTAAATGTTTTAAAATCAAAAATGCAATATGAATATGACTGAGTTGAGCCGTTTCGTCAACGAAACACGCCAAAGAAATCAACTTTAGTTTTAGAGTTCGCTATTCGCTGTTTTACTTATTAGTTAAATGTAGTACCTTTATAAAGCTGGGCACAGGCTGTGGCAGCGTTTTGAAAGGCATTCCACAGCCGTTGTAAGGCCTGTTCTTTTTCTGCTGGCAACCTCTCCTCTAAATCCGGTTGGGACTCGACTTGCTCGATGCACTGTTTCTCCCAGCTTGTTAACGCCCAAGCTTCAGTTTGATTCTCAAAACTCTCTCTATCCCTACCTTCCATATTTCAATCACAATACGTTGAACTGCTTTGTTGTGCTATTAATTATTACGTGTGTTTTCTACGTACTTTCTTCGGCTTACCAGTTCACCGCCATCTTGACTTTAGCTTTGTGTTTTTCAGCACGGCTATGCCTGCACAGCATGATGGGATTGTTATTATCAGAGGCCTGGCTGCTTAGCCTTAAGCGGAGTGGCAGGGTACTGGGGATGAATGATGGCCTTGGGAACGAGGCTCTTGGTTGCTCAAAAAGATATTCAAGACTCGGATGTCGCAAGGTTTTTATCCAGATTTTTTTTTTTAAAAACTACCATGTTTTCTGCAAGGTGTTTTATGAGATCAGCAGCTGCTATAAAGAAAAAAGTGCTTAGTAGTTCGAAGAATCTGACATCGTGGAGCTGCAACAAAGCAATCGTTTCTCGAAGGGTACGGGTCGCTAGCCTTGGGCAGCTTCATGGATTTGATTCATGGCAAGCCAGACCCTTTGCCAACTCGTATGTGCAACAGCAGCAACTTCACTCAGGAAGCAGGACGTATGCAGTAAATATTGCCCCTGGTATAACAGTTGAAGAAGATTTTGTGACCCTAACATGGGACGACAACACCCAATCAAAGTTTCATCATATCTGGCTACGTGATCATTGCCACTGCGAGAAGTGCTATAACCACGACACTTACCAGAGGGAGGCAGACATTCTTCAGATTTCACTGGACATCAAACCCAGTGAGGTCGAGCTGGTGGAAGGAAACCAAATTAAAATAACCTGGCCAGACGATCATACAACACTATTCACAACAGAATGGTTGAGAAGACATTCCTATGGCAACACAGAAGAGGAAAGTCCTGAGGCTGAGAATGATTTTGTTCTCTGGAACTCCCGTGTAGACTCCAACTTACCTGAATCAATAACGTTTGAGGAGGCCATACACAAAGAAACAAAACTCTTTGAATTGTCACAAAGAATTGTCAGATATGGTTTTGCATTCCTGGAAGAAACACCATGTAATGTCGAAGCCATTGAGCAAATTGCCAATAAACTTGGTGGGTTTGTGAAAGAAACATTCTATGGAAGACTGTGGAACTTTGGAACCACAGAATCACATCTGGAGTATGCTGATACTGCCTTCACTAGCCAAGCAATAAGATGTCACACAGACAGTACGTATTTCATGGATCCTTCTGGTCTTCAGCTGCTGCACTGCATCAAGCATGACGGAAAAGGTGGTATGTCCTTGTTGGTTGATGGTTTCAATGCTGCTGAAATTCTACGACAGAGTGACCCTGAGTCATTTCACTATCTCAGCACAACTGTAATACCCTTCCATTATTTAGATGAGGGGAATCTGCACTATAAAGCTCATGGGCCAATCATAGAACTAGATCCATATACTAAGAAAGTGGCTCGTATCCGGTACAATCCCCATGACTTGGCCCCACTGGACTGTTTCACAACCAATGATGTGCCGAGGTTTTACAAGGCTTTTCAAGCATTTACACGTATCCTCCGTTCCCCGGAGAATGAATTTTGCTTCAAACTAACTGCAGGAAAGTTGGTTCTTATGTGTAACTGGAAAGTTCTCCATGGACGTTCTGAGTTCACAGGCCATCGGGCAATGCAAGGTTGTTATGTAAACAGGGATGACTTTCTTGCAAAACTGAGGATCATGGAAGAACGTTATTCTCAAGGAACAGCATAAAGAGTCAGTTACAAAAAGATTTGTCATGAGACAATGTACAAGGTGAGATACAAGAGAGTAGTCAGATTAAACCACCACAGTAAACAAGAAATTATACCATATGAAATAGTGTTACGAGTAGAATACCAAATGGTCTACTCTTTCCATTTGCTCATACTTAATTCACTGTTGAAGAAACAGCTATGTGCCATGGATCAGCTCTATTAGGAACAGGATACCATTAAGCACTGATTAGTTCTATCAGGAAATTAAAATGCTCATATTATTATGTAATACCGGTATATGAAATGACCAAAATTTAACTCTATTCATATTTTAAAAAGTAGGGAAGAATTAGCATTGAATAGAAAGATACTGAATGGTCTTCCAAGAACACACCAAAAAGTTACCAGTGAATAACCATTTCACCTCTGTTGGTTAGTGTCGTCTATAGATGTTCCATATTTTCATGGTCAGTACATTAATGATTTTTGTTATTCTTCAGATGACAGATCACTTGTGTGTATTCAAAAGTGCCAGAAATGTATAGAGCAACTATTTAGCAACCAATGAAACTTTGGTATTCATATCCTTGAGACTGGAGCACTGATGAAGTACTCACCATCTGTAAAATTTGAAAGTAATTTGTAGGGTACCAGCTCGTCATGTGAATACAAACATTTTACTGGTAATTCACAAATATTGTATAAGTGCTGCAGACAGCTACATTTACCTTGCCATCTATCAGAATTATTATTTATGCTGTCATTTTCAAGCATAAACACATAAACATTTTGAAGCAAAGTCAGACTTAGCTTGATAATAATAATAATAATACTACCGGTAGGTTCTTTTGGCGCATTTAAAAATCTCAATGCGCTTACAATAAGAAAATGTTATAGGTGTTCAGATGTATTAAAATTTTTAATTTTTAATATGTTAAAATTTAAAAAAAAATACAAAATAAAGCTATGTTTATGGACATGCTTTCTTAAAAAGATAAGTTTTGAGGGTATATTTAAATGATTCAATGGTATTGAAAGAAATTTGTTGTAACTTTTGTCTTGAAAAATCCAACCAAATAGTTTGCTAGACATTCTAAATATGTTTTCATGTGAGAGAGCTTAGTTCTTGCCTCAAACTTTCAAGGAAAATCTACAACCGAGAAATGGAGTGGAAAAATAAACATTAATCAATGAGTGAAAATGCTTGGGACTGAAAGGATTAATATTATCACTATTTTTCATTTTATAGGGTTAAAATAATATTCTTGTGAGGCCAATAAAAAACGATTATGTTCTTGACACTAGTAAGGGAGAAACATATATGACTGATTAAAAAAATTAACGTATTCTGAAATGAAAAGCACTCGATTTTAAAATCATGATTATGGTTTTGGATTGGGCTTTGCTTAGGATTTGGAATACTGTATTAAGTTAGTTAAAGCAATAATATGTATTATTAAAGGGGCAGTGTCACGGTTTGGGAGGCTAAGTTCTAGTAACCCCAATCTTGATTTCATGTTGGCCCAATCTGAAATCAAGTTGAGTAGAGAATTGTGGTGATCGACTTCATCGTTTTCAATCTCGAGCATTGTTCTGAATTTTGCATTCGGAAGTCGATCACCACAATTCTCCACTCAACCGTGACACTGCCCCTTTAATTGAATAAAACAGTGAACTTGTTACGCACATTTTGGAGACTTATATCACATGTAAATTTAATACTTTACAGCAAACTGGTTATGAAGACTTGATTTTATTCTGACAAACTTTGTTATGTTTGGTTTCTACAAATGTTCACAATTCTTGCTCTGCAAGGGGTAGTGAATTATGATACAAAAATCAAGGGTCTTGAAAAAATTAAGTCTCATTTTTTTCACAAAGTTCTCGTTCAATACCCCATTTGTATGGGTTGGCTCTATTTGATCGTATAATCGGTGCCTTTGTCTTTAGGTTCGAAATAATCTCCATTTAAATTACATCTGACACCTAAAAGACAATGGCACTGATTACATGATCAAACGCATACCGAGGAAAATAATCCTTTCCAATGCAAACTGTGTTTGATACAAAAATCTCTATCTTGACTGCTGCCAAAGTTGTCCTCAATATATTATTGATTTATAGTAAATGCAGAGATGAAAACAAATTTTATACAGCCAATCAGAAGCAAGATTGCTCTAACTGTCCAACTACTACCTCAAACGACAGACATCTGGTTATCGCTTTGTGTGTGAAACTTGAACAACTGTAACTCTTCCAATTTCTATTTTTAAATTTGTATATAATTAATTATTGTCTACATATCAAGTATTTTCAAGCTTTTTCAACATTTTTGATATTTTTCTGGATGATTTGATGATCTTATTTTCACTCTCTGGAAGTTTAGCATCAGCTTTAGTGCTTTCACAGCCTTTCTAGAAAGAGATAAAAGCCAAGGGGTTTCAGAAAACATACAAATTAAACCTGGCTAGCACATGTACTGGTACTTGGGTTTTTTATTTCTAAAGTAATAAACTTTTACATTCACTAATCACTACATTTTGGTCAATAAATTACATACTCCCTTTTCTCCTAACCTCTTATGCAAAGCATGCTGCAGTGTTTGGAACTGAAACAAATAAAAAGCAACTCTGTTTTCAACACAGTACACTGTGAAATACACTAAGTTCTGGAAAGCATTAGGTATTGATAAAATACCTTCAGTTTTGTTATAAATTTGTTGTCTCCATCAGAACTATGGCACCCAAGTTCTGAAGTTATCTGGCTATGACACTTGTCATGTTGTCTCTGCTAAAACTATGGTGCAAATTCTGAAAAATATTGACACTAGTTAGCCAAGTAAAATATCACTTATGTTTAGCGTCCAGATTTCCCAAGAAAAGGAAGGAAGCGGTCTATTTTATTTTTAATTTTTTTGTGAATTGACTTCAATCTTTTCTTCTTACATATCCACTACTTTCATTGCATAGTAATTAAGAAGCAAAGTAAAGAAAATTATAAGCTAAGACTGAGAAAACACATTGTTTCAAACTGACTGCTTTCGATTGCATCAGAGTTAACTCAGTTCACATATTTTAAATGCAAGCTCACTAAGTTAAATCACTTTTATAAGCGTAATCCTTACAAGAAGAAAAAAGCAGGCAGCTTCCAAAAGGAAGTGGGTGCGGGACGCTAGATATCAGTTTTTTCTACTTGGCCTTATATCTCCATTTCCTTCAACCTCAAATTCTTGTATCAGTCATTGCACCAGGATTTTCAAGTGCATGCTCTCGCCGTCTAACAGCATCTAAGATCTTGCGACGGGGACCCAGTGGCAATCCAATGTCTCTCAAGTCACTATCGCTACATAGTGATAGAGAATGCAGGTCTATACTCTCCCGAACTAGCGATGATGCAAACTGTTCAAGGTTCAATGATGCCAGGAAAGTTACTAGTGGAACCACATCGGGATTATCGAGATCAACGTCAGAAACAAAGTCCTCAAATTCTATGGAACGTAAACTAAGAAAATCATTTGTGGAGATGCTTTCAAAGCTTCCATGACTGTGGTGGCTGGCTCGACTGGCCATGCTTCCATTTTTCCAGCGTTTGTTGTGTTTGGTTGGTTCATAGTGCATCTCTGTTGTCACCTGACCCTTGCCGTCATACTTCCTTATCATGTGACCTATAGACATTTCATCCTCATCGTCTGTATCAAGTGAATCTAAACTGGCTGTTCTGTGTTGGCTTGCTTTATTCTTTGGGCGAAACTCGTCTGTAAGTGAAGGATTACTTCTTGCCATGGAGTGGTTGCTGTAAACACCTGAATCTCCAAAAGCTGATCTGTGTTTAAGAGTGATGTCATTTGCAGATTTTTTATTTGTGGAACCTAACTTTGACCGGAATGCTTCAAAGACCCTTGGTTTGGTAACAATGGAGTCTGACCATGCATGAGATCGTACACTTCGCCGATCAAAGCTCCCATCAGCTGACAGCCCTGTAAGTTGGGAGAACGGCTGTTCAATGGCACTGCGAGTTGTGCTATTGTAATGTGGATGTTTAGTATTTAGACTTTTATAGATTTCTGCTTCAGTTATTGTTTCTATTGATCTGGTCTTGTCTTCTTTTATTATTTTCTTCTCATATTGTTTGTCTCTTTGTTTTTGTACTTTTTGCTGTTTCTTGATTCTCTTGATAGCATTTTTCTTTGCCTGCTTTTTCTGCTTTTCTACTTTTTTTTTGTTTCGTATCAGTTGTATTGCTATAAGGCCATCAAGATGACGAACACATTCCATGCGTCCATGAAGTGCAGCCTCCTCCAGAGGTGTGTGTCCTTCATTGTCTAAAGCCCAAATGTTGGCACCAAAGTTTGTGAGAAAGGATAGACAATTTAACTGCCCACAGCCCGCTGACAAATGGAGAGCAGATTGGCCATCAGGTGTTTGTTTATCTGGGTCACCTCTGTAGGCAAAATTGAGATACATCATAAAAATTGAGCATGAGAACAAATAAATAGTCCATTTCTAAAGTATGCTCCAATTCCTGTGAACACAAATTTCAAATTAAGACTTGGTGCAAACATTTTATACATTGCTTAGTTTTTACACCTAAATTTGATGTTATGTTTGCTCTTGATCTTGGGAACTGGAACATATATGTATCTCAGAAATGGGCTATTTAGAGGTTGCCCCAATAGGGTGTGTGTACCCTGCCATCCCACTTTGTCTTTTCTATCAATCCATCCATTTTACTTGCTATTTTCTCACATCCGTGATCCCATACCCCAATCATAAGTAAATCTCAAATCCCCCTTATTTCTATATTAGCATCTCGATTCCCAACATCAAAATAAGCCAAATTCCACATGATTCCTGTAAAATCTATTTGGGACCCTCTATTTAGACCTCTGAGCAGTCTATTACTACAATACCATTAAGATCAAATCTGCACTTGAGCTGGTTTGGATCCAAGCACTGAAGGTGTGAGTATTAATTAGGGGGTATGTGGGCATGCCCCCACAAAATTTTGAAAATTTAAGTCCTCTGAAATGGCATTTTTTGCATTTTGAGAGCATAATGGCATAATCGCTGCTGTGACGTAATAGAAAAATGCATTTCTGAAAAGAGGTGTGATCATCTTCACAATGTAGACCCGTTTATCTTCCCATTTGTCATACATTTTTTCCCCGTTTTGCGAAATTTTTGAAAATTCGGGAGAGTTTGACAAAATTTGGGAGAAAAATCGGGAGAGTTGGAACCTCTGCATTCCTAATGAAATATACCCAATCAGTATCTGCAGGTGAGGTGTGTATCACAATGAAGCAGGGAGTTGTATTAATTATACAAAAAGGTTATTTTTTTTCTATATTACCACCCCACCCATGCCCAGCCTCATATTAACCTGGTATGTACGATTGGCTGAAGCCCCAAAGGAAAACCCAGCTGTAGGTTTAACCCTTTCTGCCCAAAGACATTTATCTCCTAATAATGTTAATACAAAAGAGTAGTATATAGAGACTAGTAAGGAGAATTTAGCAACACAGCATTTGTCGTGTTTGGGGCTGAAAGGGTTAGCCTAGTCGTCACATAAACGAAAACATAATTTTATGCTTCCAGTGGCATTCTTTATGTAATAATAATTGATTCCCAGAAGTATAATTCACCCCCTGCACCCAGATAAATTTATTCTTGGTTACAGGCCTGTTTTAGATGAGGCCATTTTCATGGTTTGTTGCTTTCAGTTATTAGAAATCACTGACAAATGAACATGCTTATATTTTGTAATTTATATTGTGAATTTCTACAAATTTAATTGAATGTCAACAAAACAAACCTCGGATTTCTGTATTTTTTGCTCATTTCTTTGCTAACATACGATCTATTTGATAGATTAATGTTTTTCCTTGTCTTCAGATGTGAAAATATTACTAAAAAGGAATTAAAATTTTAGAAGTAAATTAGTTAGGCAAAAGCTTCATTAACGCCTTTTACCGGTATTGACTTTTCTTCTTTCATTTTATTTCATTTTTGTATTATATAATGAAGGGAGTATTTCACGTAAAAAAGGAAGAAAAAATAAAAACAATGTAATGGCAGTATTTACTATTTGATTTATACCAGAGACAAATTATCCGCTACACGTGTGGCTGCGTATGTGGACGGATGATTATATACCCTGAAATATTGCAACAAAATAGAAATAAGTCAAATTCGTCAAGGCTGTTTCCATATACATGCAACACATCGCAAACAAACGCAAACAGTTTGTGATCCAACGCAACTGAACTGTGCGAAGGTATTTCGTATCTTTGTTTTCCAGTAGACACGATGCAAACACTCGTAAATAGTCGTCAAAAGCTTCGGTATATAAGACTTGTTCTATTTTTACGTTTTGTTGGCGAGCAGTCCGCACCGCAGCCCACCGTGAGTTTCAAACAAACGTAAAATTATTTCGTTATCGCAAACAACCCATCGCAAACTGTTTGTGTTTGTTTGCGACAATTTACGTTTAAAATTTAGAGATTTAGAGACGAATTATCCATGTCCGACGAATCAAGCACGACCAACAGTTTTAAGATTGCTCGTGAAAGCACCGTATCCAGAGCACCGTATCCAGAGCACCGTATCCAAATCTAGGCGCACAATTATTCATCCCATTCTAATGATATCAATTCAGTATCCCCTCTGAGACAGATAATACGCTTTGTCAAGGACCCAAAATTAATTTTAGCTGTTCAAAAAGAGATACTATTCTTTTCAAAAGATATTTACTATACGTGTTCAGGATTTTATATTTCTTGTCGTTATCCATCACAGCACGACCCTACAGATACTGCCCACACAAAATAAACAATTTCGTTAATAAAAGCTTCGCGACGTAGCAACCAGCCCAACGTCAAGGTTAATATTCATTTATCAATCTTATATTTCCGCAGGAGATCAGCTTTATTGTCTAAATTGATTCAGGTGCAGGCCTTCTATAAAACAACAGATGTTATCCCTTGTTCAACCAACTAATTACTGTGGCCAACTAACGCTCCTTCTTTGCAATTCGAATATGTGTTTAGGGGCGGGCACAAAAAGCCAACTACGCTCTGTTGACTGCAGACAAAATGTAAAGTTTAAAAGTAAACATACGTTCCTTGTCTTCTAAACAAAATTTAAATATTGACTCTTTCAGATATATACTCGGATATAGTTGCTATGCTAAATATACGTTTAAAAAAATAGATTTTTGATACAAGAATAAATTTACAATATACAAAATGAAGAAAATCAGTTAATCCAACTGCATAATAAAATTATATAAACATATTCTGGACAAACAAGAGCCACTTTGAAATCAACAAAACAGCAGTGGGTTGCCAGTTCGTCATGTTGCCTTATCGAGTTCAACACAATTCGTTCCAAACTTTGGTGTAAGAATCGCGTTAATAATAATAATCCCAAGTTACTGACACGCGTTTAAACTATTTTCCACACGAAATAAATCAATTACTCAAATTTAATTGCTCTCACAGACAATGACCGATGAACCAGCACAACATTAAAAAAAGGTTGGTTGTTTGCAACACAGTCAAGTCCAGTCAGATATTCATATTTTTTAGAAAAATTATGATTACGGCAATTTTGTGCGCGGCGTATTTAACTTTTTCTGATTTCACGACCAAGGGATTTTCTGATGATTTCTATAAATCCATTGCTTGTGAAACGTACAAGTTTGACAACTTTGAAAGTATTGAGGGGGCATAATTATTGTAAATGTAGGACTGAAAAGCTAGTTCTCGATTGTAATTACTAAAATATGGCCAGTTACTGACTCGAAATATATTCTACTTGAAAAGGATGAATAGAAGGCAAGATGCAGTAATGCTTTTGAACAATTATGCACTGATAGTTAAGCCGAGATGTTGAAATGACATGTATTGTACTCTCGCCGAAATTTGAATAATACTCAAATTATTCTCTACTTTTTAAATTTAATACAATGTAGTGTATAGTGTGGTGCACGTTATTTTAATTGTGAAATAAAATAAGCAATCTATCAACTAAGAACGCAAATGAAGGCCGAGTCTTAAACATAAACTAAATTCCGTAAATTTTGCATCAATTATTAATTCCTTTGAAATTGGTCAAGCAAAATCTAGCTCATTTGGATGCAGAATTAGAAAGATAAGTCTATTATAGCAATATTATTGGCTTGGTTTAGTGAATCTATTTTAGATTTGAAACATTCTGCCACCCAAAAGAAACCCACTAAACCACGGACGATCGTGATAAGATACTCTCTTTCGTCTGTGAATGCTAATCTTAGAAACCGTTTACAATGACATAGGGCATAAACACATTATTACGCAGGGGACTGAAAAGCAACACAATAAGTGAAACGGTCACTGAAATAAATAAAAGCGCCGCGCTAACTCTTTGCAGAACTTTGACAGATTTATTCAAGTGCTTGCTGCATTTTCTATACGAGTACAACGCATTTCAATTTATCATTAACATCGCCGAGTAGTAATTCTACTACAAACACGACAGGTGAATAGAATCTCCGAAATAATTTCTTCAGTAAAAATAACTGATTTCAAATGCACATATAATCACATCTCAAATTCGATGCTAGATCCTTAATACTTACCCTTTTCCGACCATAAGTCTCAAAGCTTCAACATTTCCACAACTTGCAGCATAGTGTACGGGGGTCATTCCATCTTCATCTCTCCGATTACAGTCCTTCCTACTTGCCGACCGAAGCAGGTCGAAAATTCCGTCGCGCGCTGCCCGATGAAATAAATCACTCATTCTAGAACTTTAGAATTTCGAACGCTCCTTGAAAAGCAAGTGCTGGATAAGGTTACTGACCGTACTATACAAGTGTTGTCAGGTCTTATGTTTACCAATCCTTCCGGCCCTCGAAACAATATCTTCGAGAAGACACTTCGCAACACTTCTTCACGATTTCCCAGCGTGAGTGGAAATTAAACATATCCCAGAGATCTTTGCGGGTGTTAATCACCCGGAAGTGGCCTTGTGGTAACATAGAGTAACTGCGCGGGTTCTGTTAGTGTGCGCGAGTTAAGTTGTCGAAAAATGCATCAAGCCATCAAAGTTTTAAAATATCGTTAATACTGCATCACCATTTACTTTTTTTATTCCAAATAACTAAAATTTACCGTCTGTACGGCCAATGCTTCTGTAAGCTCAAGATCAGCATCCCCAGCTCACTTTCAACTTGAAGCAAAAAAATGAGACATGGAGACACTAATAGACTAAACAATCTAATCCGGTAATCCACGTCGTAATCCAATTGCATTGTCATTGTGTTTATATGCTTTCAGTGTAAGACTGAGAAGGCCCGAATGCTTTCGAGTTTGTCTGCTGATGTATTTTAAAATAGTAAAATTGAACCAACACCACAGAACCAATAACAGACTTGTGATAAAACTTGTGTTTGGCTTTGAACAATGCAGTAGTGAGTTCATTGAATTCTGTATTTATTTTCTCATGGTTCTCTTAGTGGGAGTTTCACGCCCGAATAAAGACCAATAAAACCATTGATTTACCGGTCAGGCTTCGTGCACAACTCAGTAGAGCATTTTGCCCAAGTTGTTCACTAGCTTGCTTCAAACATTTCAAAGTTTCACGTTTGCTTTCCAGCTCCCCTTTACGCCAGACTAGCCCATCCAATCACCAAGTCTAATACTACTGCTTGCACATGTCTTAAAATACAATATGTATCAATAATTAAGCACGGGCACAATTATAATATGAATGTCTTTCTGTTTATACTTTTTCCCCAATACAGTTGACAACCAATAGATTAATAGAAAAGGATGTTTATCACGTTTTGAACTTTTAATCGAAATCTGGATGTTAGCATTTTTTAATACTAGAAATGGAAAGAGCCGGTAGAAATGTGGGGTTTTATCTACGAAAATGCGACGCGCTAGCGAAGTTTTTTTAAAAA
The DNA here is from genome assembly GCA_024757865.1 of Epizoanthus scotinus. Lineage (NCBI taxonomy): Eukaryota > Metazoa > Cnidaria > Anthozoa > Zoantharia > Epizoanthidae > Epizoanthus > Epizoanthus scotinus. Next base: position 15,105 of record JANUFV010020011.1, read on the forward strand.
AAATGTATATGCCGAATTTCCATTGGATCTGCCAACTGAGATAAAAAAAATGTTCGCTACTTACCTACTTTGACCCGTTCTTTCCATTTCTTGTATTTTTTTAAAAAAAAAGACTAACACCAATATTTTGATTGACATTTAAAACCTGATAAAAGCCAAATGACCAACCACTGTCTGTTCTATTCTTGTGAGAAATCGTCCTTCCATATATATCTCGTACAAGGTAAATATTTTCAGTTAACAACCAGAAATATCATTTAATTGTCTCAAGACAATGTCCAAGTCATTATCGTGGTCCATGCTATTTCCTGGCTCACAATCTTCTTCGTTCCGATTTGAGCTCTCATCATGAATGTGCTACATCTACTTCTATTACGTTCTATTGCTTGATAGAAACACCAAGTTATGTAATAAACTTTGCCATTTTTCTTCATGTTTTTCTTCAAGAGATATTATTCCAAGAGCAGTTTATAACCTTATATATAAAATTATGTTGAATAAATGACATGGTTTATATTTACAGCCTTTTACCGACATTTGCCATTTTTCTTCATGTTTTTCTTCAAGAGATATTATTCCAAGAGCAGTTTATAACCTTATATATAAAATTATG
>JANUFV010020234.1:0-11858 GCA_024757865.1 Epizoanthus scotinus
CCTCTGACCTTACGACCATGACTTCAGACGCAAAATGGAACAATAACGCAGATAGAAGTCAAATAGATCAGTTACACATGAATCAGTTTTTATTACATTTGATCTGTTGTCTGTACCACGGCAAAGTCCATGAGTTGTATTGCGCAGATGTCGTGCCTCCTAGCAGTGTTTCGCACATTGCACTTGACACATCCAGTCGAGGTGTGAGCAGTCAGTACAGCAGCCCATCGAACGCGCCTGACCGTCAACCCCTGTGGCTTCGTCTCGTTGCTCCGGGGACGCGTGTGGTAGTGGTACACAGGTCCCTTCCCATGGTACTTGAGAGAGCACCAAAACAGTCAGGATCAACACAGCTATACTCAACTTCATCTGCATGATTCAAACAAGAATCAACATTCAGTAAGGGACGGACCATTTGTTTTCCTGAGGGAAATCCAGAGTAGAATATAACTTACTCTTACTGATAAACTTGGTTTGTTAACTCCTTTGTAATTTCTCAACAACTCAGATTCTGTGAAATAACAATAAACACATTATTTCAAGGATCGGGTGTCAGTTGTTACTACATGAAGCAGTATTACTGTCTCACTGAACAATACTGACATGGGCAAAAACATCAGCATGTTCCTGAGCTGTGACCGTGACCATGAGTACTGTAATCGTGACTGTGACTATGAACTGTGACCGTGACCGTGACCGTGACCGTGACTGTGATGGATGTGACTGCCTTTATGACTCACATCCGTATTTCCGAACCTTTTTCGACTTTGGGAGACTGGCACTAGGATTAATTCCGCACCAGTTTCCCACGATGACACGGCCAAGACATTTTCAAGATGGCGGACGAATTGTCGATCTTTCTTGTTAAAACTTCAAGCAAAATATTTGGGTATAATATTTGCGGATGAATGCTGAATTGTTCCTCGGATGGTTTATGTGGAAACCACAGTTAGCTTCAGGATCTATGTCTTCTAAATCTGTGATAGTAGGTTGGAGAAATCGTACCATTCAGGGTTATGGCAAACTACCAGACTAGTGGTCAACTGAACTCCTCGCGTACAGATAAGTAGAAAGAAATTTTGCCTAATGATTAATTTATTCATTCAAACTCAATTTTGTGAAGTTGCAAAGCCAGTTTATCATCTAAACATGTTATCTACGGCACTAAACATTTTCTAAGTAAAATTCTATATTTAACACGGAACAATCGCTCGAGTACTGACAGTGTTTCTAGTGTGGGTTTGTCGAGTTGCAACTTTCAAACGAAAACCATTCATTTATCAAACTTAGAATATTGCTTATTCCAAACTGAGATTTATTGACATAAAGCTACACGGAACAGAGGGAAGTCGAAACGGTTCGTGAATGTATTTCGCGTGTACATGAAAATTAGACATAACACGTTTACGCTTTAATTGGGTCAGAAGGCGCCGTTATCCTGACCTCTACAAATGGCTAGATCTTCGCACAATCTTTGTCAATTGGGTTGGTAAACCAGGAAAACCTGTTTTAAGAGACCCTCCCTCCATCTCGGAGTGGGTTATTAGAAGCAATAGAAGAAATACTAAATTAGCATTTTGTCATATTGCTCCATAGCAACTGGACAAGGTTTTATAGCTTACACATTCAATTCGATTCAATTCAATTCAGAAGTAATCGTTAAATTCCAAAGAGGCTTATAGTTATATGTATATTGCCACTTGATTAAATCTTTCTCGACCATTTTCTCATTATTAAACCAAACCAACTCAACAAAAATATTTTTCATCGACAGTATTCTTGATAACCGATTTATTTGACTGATGTGTGATGAGAAATGTTTCTATGGTTGTGCATTTTATTATCTAACAAAAAGAAAAGTATCCTTAAAGGGACTATGTCACGGTAATGCGCATGCTCGCTAGTCATGTCAGGAACAAAGCCTTCACAGTCATGAAACACAAGCTATAAGCTCAACAGGATAACAAGACATGATAAAATGGTTATATATTGTGAAAACAAAGTTTCTTAATACAATAAACACAATTTTTACAGCAAATGGATTTAACTTATTTTTAAAATGTCTAGCCTGGACAGAAATTAAATTGAGAGTTTGTAATCCGTTTTAATCTTCCCCAATTTTACCCATGATCCACGTTCATTTACGACTTATCATAATCCCTCTTATGTTTTTCGACCATTGTAACCTGTTATTTTTAGATTTCCTTCATTGTTCCTTCATTGGAGGAGAATTTCGCAAAAATGCCTTAAATAGCCATGACATAGCCTCTTTAAAAAGATAAAAGACATGCTAGTTCTGAAAGTTGTCTTTAATGGAGGTTGCAACAGTCTAATGTTATTTAGGAAGATGCAATCAGATTCTTATTTTTGAAAATTCCATATTGAGCGGTAAATAATTTTTTCATGTATACGTACGTGTTCTCTGTTTCCGTGACTTCGATAAAAGAAAATCAAATTAACTCGGCTAATTTCAAATTTATGTGCACACCTTGCAGACATGTTTTTAAACCAAAGAGTAACTAAAATAAGTGATTGATATATATAATGTCACTCTGGTTTAAAAATGTTGGGTGATCATGATATCAAGATATTCTAGAAATATATCTATCAAGTCAATTAAAATGTCCCGACGTTTCCGTTAGCACGCTAACCTTCTTCAGAGAAGGTGATGAAAAATCTGAACATTTTTTTAAATATATATCAGAGTAATATTTTATCAATCATTCAAACAACTGGTTGCAAGAACCCTTTTAACACATGAGTGTGTCGTGTGTAAGAGGTTACCTATTAGAATAGGATGTGTACACTTGGTGATAAAGGAATCTCATTAACTTCGATTCTGTTCCGTGGCACTGTGATATATTGATAATAATAATACGCAATTTATATGGCATATTTTCATTTCAAAAACATTTTTTTGCAATAACTTATATAGCAACTTAATCGAACCTCCTACATAGAATATTTAGTAATTTAAACACGATCTATATAGCTGGAAGACTTCATACACAAATACATATGGTTAATTTCGCGGCATTATAGATAAGGGAACAATATGTTTTCTACATTTTCATGAAGAACTCTCTGTAGCCATTCATGTCATCATAATACCACAGAGCTCAGTGTCAGTTCACTATGGCTCCATTATATCATTTTATACAATTTTTTCGCCTCGCCCTGAATATAAAGATTGATAAAATTCTCATATTTCGCTGAATCCTTGGGTTCCTCGAGTACACGATTTTTTTTATAAGAACCAGTCAATTTTGGCTAAGCCTCATTGTTCTTAATTTTTAAGACAATTTGATCTTAAATTGTTCTTGTCTCGACGCATAGATAAATAAATAAATATAAATATTTTTAGGACTTGAAGATTTTTTTTAAATATCACTCGCTCTGCAGTCGCAACCTGTAAAAAACAGTAAGGTATTTGTATCCCATCATTTGCGCTGGCCTCCGGACAAGCTGTGCATTTTACTGTGTCAAGCATTTCGATATTAAAATAGTCAGTACATTCTTAAATACGCGTTTGAATCCGAGCCTCGATTGTTCTTACCGTTTTGTCAGTCAAAATTTCTAGTCAAATTTGGGCTTCGTTGTTCTTATAAAATTGTCCTTATAAAAAGAAACGTGTATTGTTTTTACCATTATGAAGCGATCTTATATCAGTGTAATCTGACTTCATTCCACTGTAAGTTATCGTGACTAACCGATAGAGCTAGAGTGAGTTAGAGGACAAGAGATGAACCATGAATATATACTCACAGTCGCTCCTGATGGTCAATGCCTGTTCTGTGGTCTGTGAATAGGACGAAAAAGAAACCCGTTTAAGCAGCAACTCAGTTTTGACAGTCCGACTCAACACGTTGCAAAACTTTGATTGTCGGCTCAGCCCAATATGCGAAGTGTATACAAACATTAGTGAAACATGTTTGTTTTTTGTACGAAATGGAATTACATTAGCATTAGCAAGCAGCTCGCGTTACCATGAAGTAGAAATCAATTATATCTCAATATCAAACTCTGTGTGAAAATGTCTCGACTTCGAGTTTTTTGCTATTGGTAATCGTATCCTCGAGAACATTTTTCTCAAGAAATGCTTTGGTGTATACTAGATTTCTAGTAATAAACTTTTTAATCTCCGTTGCTCTGATAAATTAAGCCGGATTTGTGCTTATCGTTTGACCGATAATCCGATATGTTAACACTGATGTAAAGTGTTGTGGCAGTTTGACCGAGCAAGTTTCCTGAACAAATTGATGTCAAGAATTACCTTGCATTCATTTCTAAGCCGTATATCCTTGAGATAATAAATCAAATTCTACAATCTCAAATGATTTTGACAATTTTCCTGGCGAAAAATAAATAACTATGAGCTGACAGGTAATGCGGCTTAATAAAATACACAAATCACTATTATATTAAAACTTGTAAGTTTAATTTAATTTATTTTATTGAAAGTAAATTTAATAAACCTTGAGGTGAGTAAAATATATGGTATTATGCTATAGCTTATAACGCAATACCAATAAAGACATGAAACAATGAAACGGCTTCTTAAGAAGCAAATTTGTCAAACCTGTCAAACCTGTCATGATATTAAAGCTGTCATTGCCTCAGAAGTGTGTACTCTAAAGCTTACACTGCCTACACAAGTCAACTTTTGTGTTGATGACAAATTATAAAAATTGATCAATCTACCGGCTGTTGTTAGTTCAGTCCCTTGTACATTGTAGCTACTATTTTTTACAAAGCCTTTCTATTAAATTTTAGCATGCCTCGGTAAAAATAGAATATTTGTTGCATACATAAAACTAATTGCTGTTTTCACACTAAATATATTACAGTTTTAGAATTATGCAGAATTGTGACAGTTCTAGGAAAGGATTGATTAGAATACTACAACAGAGCAGTGTCAAAGTAACATAGAATGGGTCTAGTCTACTTACAGATATTAAATGATTAATCGGCGAATATTAGCTCGAACCAAATTGTGTTCACACCAAAACGAATCTAAAGAGGTGTATAGTGCGATTTTTTTTATCCGTTTCTCAAACGTACGTTGAATGTTTGTTACAAGAACCTGTACAGTGCAAAAATGTTGAAACAGTCGTTAAACGTATTTTGAAAAACTCTCCTTTTCTTTCATATTCTCAGGCAAATCTTGTTCAATGGACTCGACTAACACTTTGCAGTTAGAAGTTATATACTAAAGGCAGAGCAACTGGGAATGGTGCACGTGACATCATTAATTAAGCCGAAAATGACAAAATGAATGCCCTATGATATGGTCTGCCATTCATATGTATGCCCTTTCTTGGTTTGCATGTTGCGCCATAGCCGCCATGTTGGTGTCCTATAACAATAGAGTTGTAATTAGTTTATTTTGTTAGGGATACCAACATGGCCGCCATGCCCTTTGTCCGTTGAATTTCTTGGGATTGAGCGAAAACCAGCACTGTTATACTTTTTGAGAGGGTGAAAATGGGGGTAGCTATAGGTCGCTGGTTAGTATGAACAGTTAAGAAAGCGTGTTTAGCCAATAAGCAGTAAAAATGTCCCTTTCTGATTGTCTGTTATTGAGCTTTGTAGATATATATACAAAGTTTGCATCGGTGTGCATGTGTGCACTCCTGTCAGTTGTTACACAGTATAGCGATCCAAAGCTGTGTTTCCATGGTCACGGTACAAAGGTCAATTTAATACAAAGGATATAAACATATATGGTCTTGTACCAAGGTCTTGGTCTTGTACGATCTTATAAGACTGATTTGTTAGACGACTTTTAAAAACTCCAGGTCATATAGAATGCCGTTTTATTACACATTTTACATCTTGTTGTTCTGTGTGTTTTATACGCAAGTCGGTTAACGTAGAGTTCTGTCTATTTATAGGTTTATGGTACGGAAAGAAGGCCTTTGTACGCTGGTCAACTAGTTAGCCCCATTTTCACTCTCTGGTGAAGAATCGTACACAATGACAGCGTTCCGTTTTCAATACATTTTGTCCAAAGTGGAGACAAATATAATAGACTAATATAGATGGTTGAAGCTGGAGAAATCAAGTTAAATCCATTCACTATCAAAACTGTGTTTCTTGTATTTAGACTCTTTGTTTTCACAATATATAACCATTTTACTAATTCTTGTTTTCCTGTTGAGCTTACAACTTGTGTTTCATGACTGTGAAGGCTTTGTTTCTGATAGAGAGCATGTGCAGGTTTGATTACCGTATGTTGTATGTGGAACGGACATCAGCAAAGAATGCGTTTATCTTGAAAAATTCGGAGTTCATTATATTATTATATTCAAAGGTGCGCTAATTCTTTATGGAAAATCTTCTCTAGACTGACCCTAGTGGAAGAATGATTTTGTTCAATTTAGTTTCCTTCAATCTTGGGATTCATTTTCTGTCGATGTCTTGTACCATACTACACTTACTTTTGCGATATCTAATTTTTGCGTTTTTCGCAGCGATGGGATAGTATATATATATACACACTTAACACTACGTCTTTTAGGTTTCATCGTTTGATATTGTGGTTGGGGAAGAAAGTTTACTTTATATAACTCTATATTTCGTCTCTGCTTCCCTCTGTCTGAATGAAAATCACTTTTCGCATGTGTAGTTCCCCCTGTTTTTCTTATAGCTTCCTATATATAGTTTCTTATACATGTTCTTCTTTCTGTCTGGGAGCCATTGCTACAGAAGCTTAGAGACGGGAAGCTCTCATAAGAAACAGAGAATATGCATGATGGCTTTGTTATCAGCAGTTTCTTCTTCTTAGCTACTAACATTGAAAAACCCGAATTCCAATTTGATTAACAACGCCCAATTATTGCAAGCTAATTATACAAATTGAGTTAATGGCAACGCAAAGAGATGACAAATATTGTTGTATGTGGTTTGCTCATGTCAGCGCTGAAAGACAATGATCCCGGATTGTATAGTACCACCATTTTCTTGCTAACAAACTTATTTTATGGCCAGTGGTTATATTCATGATGCAGGTTATTCCCACTCAGTCGTTATTGAGTTTCTTTAAATATCACATATACTTCGCTTCGATCGTGAAGCCTCTTCAGCGAAAACATTGAAATGTTCTTCACTAAAGATGCTTCGACTGAAGCGAAATTTATTTGATTTTTAATGAAACTGAATAACTAGTAAAAATATCAACCAAACAAAGTAAATCATTATATAGGTATCTCAATGGTTGCCCATGTATCATGTATAATAATAGTACAGTAAGTGGAGTTGATATTCTTCCCCAATCAGCTAAAAGCAGTCGATACAATTAGCATCTCGTTAGTTGTCTCAAGTGGTACGATACAGCTAAGCAATGTCACTGATAAAGAAATGGATTTCTGTGTTAGCAACTGATGACATGGTAAATTGGTTTTGATAAGGTAATGGATATTTGCTGCAGATTATGTGCTTTGTATGCGTTACCATCAAAGGAAGTGGAGAGATTTAAGATTTGCCATTACTCCAAGAATCATTCTAATGGGTTGGAAACGTTGCTCAACTGACTACAATATAGGCTTACGCAAACTCGAAACCGATCACTGCCAAAGACGTGTACGAACTGGCGCAAATAAGCTTCGGTTGCCTGCTACGCAAGCGATAACAAACTATCTTGCTACAATCAGCTCTCTGTTTTAATTATCATGATGATGATGGTGAGGATGATGACGATGATAATTATAATAATGATAATGATAAGATAATGATAAGAATTGATCATCATAATCACCAGAACCTAAGTTAAGTAAGAAAAATAGGGCAGGGCATATAGTGTAAGAAATAATTGAAATAAAGTCGTATGCCTCTTTGGTTTGTGACCTCAGATAATTTCGACTGCATTTTAAGAAACGTGGTGCTTTTTTAGTCTAAAGAGTATTTAAACAAGTATTATTAATTTGCGCCTCTAAAATTTGTAGTGATTTTTATTAACGTTTTGGTGTAATGTGAGTTTATAAGGATAGTTAGATATGATACGGCGTGGATAATGTACTGAGTACAAGCTTCCGATTGAACGAGTACACTCTGGGGTTCCTATCCTATATCTTGTTTCAATATCATTAGCATGTTACTTGATTGGTAGCTAGATGCAATGTTTTTTGTAAATATCTTATTTCTATCCAAGTCTTTTATGACTATTAAAGGGGCAGTGAAAAGCGGCCGCCAGGCCATGAAAATGCAATTGTGTCTCTGTTGTTGTGTAATCCTACTGCCAAGTGATTGTGTTGTAAGGTTTTATGGCTACCCATAGAGTGAAAAAGTGAAATTAAATGTGTCAAATTATGTCACTGCGTTGCTAATACCTACAACTAATCTTAAAATTATTTAATCTAAAGAGTTAAGAGGTTCCAGTCCTCTTATATGTTCATGGACCTTGAATCAGCTATAACTACCAAAACAAACAAATAGTGAATTATTCGTTTTCTTTACAACTATAATCAGTCACTGGCAATGCCTGGCTTAGCGGTCCTATTGCATATCTCTAGATTCACTGACAGTGTTCTTCAATTATTTTTATTTTGTGCCTTAGTTTAAACCAGTCTGAGGATAAAAACCAGACTGAGATAGAAACTGAAAATGGACTTGGAATAGGCGTATGTTTGCTTATGTTCTCGTTATGTTAAAAGTACAAGCCTCTAGCCATGACTAAATTCACAATAGTTGAAGCTGCGCGCAGCTATCAAATGTATCTGTGTCACAAATAGGATGGGTTGTTAAGTGAAGTGACAAAACAGCTAGAAATGGTCGCAGCAAACAGTTAGTTGCTTTCACATAAAATATCAAAATGGTATTATATTATATAACTGAATAATGAAAATATTTCTTCGCTTTTCGCGAGAATACACTAATAGAAAATGTTGACTATGTTGATGAAGTTTGGCAGTATGAGCCATGTAGTCAGATAAAACACAATTCAACTGGATATAGAATACAAAGAAAGACCTACTCACCACCTCCTTCTCCGCGATACAGTCCTTTGGTTCTGCGAATTAGTCGAGTAAATGTGTTCAAGTCAGTTCCGGTGCGCGGTCGTTAGAGAAAGGAATGGGTTGAGTGGTGAAATCCCCCGGGGAAGCTGTGCACTTTAACCCAATTGTATAACAACCGTTTTCAACTCCCTCGCCTAACAGCCGTAACTTTTTGTATTCTATCAACCTACGTTAGTTACAAGCTTTAAATGCCCTCAAGTTGTCGATCATTTTAGTCTTGCGTCGTAGTTAAATTGGTTGAGATGGATCACTAACGAACCTGAACAGCAATATTTATCGAACATTATACCATATTTGCTTACGTTGCCACCTCCCCTGAAACCTGAACAAACACACTCGCCATCTCTTGCCGTCCTCAGATGCACCTGTTATACGTCAGAGGTTCCTGAGAAATGGAAATGTGTCGAGTGAACTGAACCCGACCCTCAAACGCGTTTTCTTTTCTTGTCTAATGTGAGTTTAACTCAGTTAGTTATTGTATACATATTTTTAGATCACCGTTTAAGCGGTTACCTATTTCAATAACCGTTGTAATTTACATTTGAACTGTGAATAGCCTCAGTACAGCGCCCAATAGCAGTCGCGTATATGCGAATTGGCCTACATGTACAAGTAAACTGTTACCATCTAATCTTTAGAATATACTCCTAGACTATACACGAACGATACTAAGACTCAATTGTTCGACAGTGGGTTAACTTTAACCCAGGGTTCAGCCAAATTTTAAATTTGATTTATTCATATGGGAATACGTAATCCGGTGCCTATAAAATATTTTTGAAATATCCCTCAGAGATCCAGTTACGTAAACTCGATATGACAGGCTAAGTCATTCTACAAGGCAGTAATCCTAATAATGGGGTAAAATTTTAACACTGTGCTATAAAGTTAACCCACATTCGATCGCGCGATAATTGTTGTCGTAATCTGCGATTTTGAAGCGGAGTTAGGGTAGTCCAAACTCTACCTAAATCTCATACATTCGCTGTGTTCTTTATACGTGGTTGTAAACCCGTCAAGAATGAAAACGTAAATATAATGCTTCATAAACCTAAGAGTTACCACAACAGCAACTATTATTTCTAATAATTATCACAATTTTTATAATCAGTTTTTCTTCATACAATATAAATATTGTCTCATATACAAACAATATCTCACAAATCAATTTGATCTCTCTTTATTTTGTAAATGGAATGGAATCAAGTTGTTTTGCGCTGGTAATGAACACGTTCTTAAATGTAAATCATTGTGTAGAGAAAATGTAATACATCGAGATCGGTTGAGTTTTTAGAAAATCAAACTCGGCCAATTTTTTAAATTTTAAATGAAGGAATACAGACACAAATATACTCTAATGGTAAAAACGAGAAAAGGTAAATAGATTTTAAAATAGAGCTTACTCCGAATCCTTGAGTCACCGTGCATAGCTTGCGCGACTTAAGGAAATCAACGGGAAGGCATCGTCATTTTATGCTACCTATGGCGTTGTAAGGAACCTTAGCGCAACTTAAGGCGATCTAAGCTAAAATTATCGAGGAACATAAGTCGACTTAGTGCGACTTAAGGCGACTTGAGGATCCCGAAAAAAGAGTTTTGTTTTCAGACTGGATGGGAATTATTTTTTTAGTTCGAAGCGCACATTTTATATCGTTGGAAAGAGAATTTCGAGCCACATAATGTTGAATTCAATTTAAGGTAGCTAATTCTAATTTGTGAAAGACGACGATTTAGAGGAAGTTTAGTATTATAGATATAATTGTGCACATTAAAAAGGAGCGCAAAGAAATTATTTATAGTAGAGGGGTCGTTATTGTAATGGAACACAAACATAAGGAAGCGGTTATGTACAAAGTAACATGATCATTGACTAACTAGAGTTCACTAGAACCGATCACATCCTTAATACTAGTAGCATAGAGATTGTCGTGAATAGCAAAGCAGAATTTATGCAACCGCCGTACAAAAAATTGTCGTGTCGAGGGAGTTAGATGAATAATATCGAATTTAAATTAAACTTGAGCCTGGGCTGAGCCCATGAACCTTTGTAACATTCTTAACTTCTTTTACAATTGTTCAGTTGTTTTGTGTTACACTTTTTTGAGCATTTCGTTACTCTGGCCGTAATTTAAGTTTTCCATTCAACTTCGCCAGACCTTGACCATACCTTTCATGTATTTTCATGGCACTATTATGTTAACTTTTGCCATGCATTGGTACATCCTGTATATATTATTCCGCACTGTACACAGCACTTAGACTGAGGAAGGAGGTTCGCTCCGATAACGTTTTCGTATCTACCGAAACCTTAAATACTCTCAACTGAATATGTCTTCTAATTTATGCTTTAAATATTGAGTTTTAGCTCCAGTGAAGATATAGGGTGGAAGGCCCTACACCAGGTTCAAAAATACACCATAAGGGTTTCTCGAGACCTGTCAACCATTTTGACCTGTTTCCTTAAAGCACTTACAATTGGTGTGCAGTTATGGAAAACCTCAAGGTTAGGACCTCAGGAAGGTCTGGTTTTTTTACCTAAGGATCTGTTATTTTATGTGACTATATAATAGAATAGAAATCTTTATTTATTCAGAATAATCCCTTCATTGTACCACGGGACACTGTTATCAATGAGAGCCCTGGACTGGCCTAATCCGCGTAATCTTTGTCATAAACACTTTTGAATTGATAGACGATTACTACGTACAAAAACACGGAACGGCTATGGGCACAAAAATGGCGTACGTATACGCAAACCTATTTATGAAGCTCTGGTGGACTAGTTTTGAAAAAAACTAGGGATTCTACGTCGGCGAGTAGGTCAAATCAAGATTGATTTAATCA
>JANUFV010020456.1:0-11854 GCA_024757865.1 Epizoanthus scotinus
TTGGTGTTGGTGTTGGTGTTGGTGTTGGTGTTGGTGTTGGTGTTGGTGTTGGTGTTGGTGTTGGTGTTGGTGTTGTGTTGTGTTGGAGTTGGAGTTGATGTTGATGTTGATGTTGATGTTGATGTTGATGCTGATGCTGATGCTGATGTTGATGTTGATGCTGATGTTGGTATTGGTGTTGGTATTGGTATTGGTATTGGTATTGGTATTGGTGTTTATGTTGATTTGCCTGTGCTTGTGTGTTTGTGTTTGTTCCCGTGTCTTTCTTGTTCTTGCCATTGTTTTTCATAATCCGCACATGAACACATTCTCAGCCCATCACTGACAAAATGATCACAGTTAAGTGCTGTGTCATGCCTCGCCCACATCGACATGTTGACTTCATTGCACGTTATCGTTATTTTAAAACATTGTATTTGTTTCTAGTAGTGTTAACATAGTACATTTCGTCATATACGTCATGGATGACTGCATTTGATTAGTTTATCAAAATTTATTTGTTGAGAAAAAGATACTATTTGAAAATGCTGTTCTCCTTATATTAAAATATATAATTGATACGTTAAGATTTTGATAAAATACGTTTTTGAAACAAATGTTTTCGCTCTACATGAGCATCAAAACCTGATGACACTAATGCAGAGCTAAAACGTTTATAAAAACTTATCAGTTTATCAAAACCTTGATGCATTTTATAAAGAACTTATTGCTGAACGAATACTTAAAATTAAATTAAATTTCTTAAAAATATAAATACAACTTTTATTTTTATACTATGTATTTTCTATAATTTCTTTGTTTTATATTTTTGTTTAATCATAATGTGAGTCCTAAATGTCCTAAATGAGTTCCTGTGTCCTATAAGTGGTCAAAACCAAGGCTTCTTGTTTTAGTTTTATTCCTGCTTGCTGCTAATGAAGAGATTCAGAAATATATCCGAACCAATTTTCATTATACATATATATAGGTTCGAATGACAAGGGTACTACTGGTAGTATGATATTTCACTTAGGTAAAAGATTTTAAACAGTAAGATGACAACTATTTCGTTATTCAGCTGGTTTGAATTAACTAGGAAAGTATTTTGGAATGATAACATTAAATTGTAAGGAATTTTCACATTCACAATGAAAGAACAGCCTACGTGAACTCAACAGGGGTAAAAGGGACACTTGTTTTCAAAATAATCTTTGCTTTTGTTTTGAAAAAAACTCCGAATATTCTATAAATTTACTGATTTAGTTTGTATGTATATTTTCTATAATCAATTTTACTTTATTATTCCTTAAGGTTGGTTGTGGTATTTGAAAAATTAAGTGCAATTGAGCCAAAAGGAAAATATGGTCACCGGAATAGGATAGTGATAACAAGACAGAACTGTCACGAACGGCGAGATCAGAGAGCGAGAGCTACAAAAACGAACATCCCGAAATGATAAGAAACACAACAAAAACACGGGTAGAAGTTTTGAAACTACTAGAGATTCGTAGAAGCATTTGGAAAAACCTTGAAACCAGAATATTACCAAAGTTTCCAAATAAATGTGATTACTTGACCAGAAATGCCCAACAATGACGCCTAGCTACGTCAAAACCTCGCAGTCTCGGAGTTTTCTACGTCACACGTTTACAATCCCCAGGCCGTTGCGCGGACGGATCGGCCAGTATCCCAGTGTGCCTCGCGACATGCTTGAGTCACACCCAATACAAGCTCGGCGGCTGACAATTTGCATATTTGACGGCTGTTGCCAGAATATAGAACACTGTCTATCTATTTCTCTCGCCTGCTTTTCATCCTTCGAAAAAAGAAACTTTTTATTTGGTGGTACAACGGGGGCGTTTTCCTCGTTTTGGAATCGCACTTCTGTGCGATGGGGTGTTTCAGTGGTGGAATTACCGAGGAAGAACGCGAAACTACGAAGAAACAGAAAACTACCAACAAAAAAATCGAGAAGCAATTGAAAGATGATAAAATTGCATACCGCGCGACCCATCGCCTTCTTCTACTTGGTAACTAATTCACGGCGTTCTGGAGGTTTTGATGAGGTTTTATGATGGCCAGTTTTTATGTTGATGAAGCGAGTAACTCCTTGTGTTTCTAATCTCGAAGGTGCAGGGGAATCAGGAAAGAGTACGATCGTCAAACAGATGCGAATACTACACGATGCCCATGGCTTTACTGAACAGTGAGTGGCCCTCTTTCAATGTTGCTCTGCTTAGCCCCACTGCCTGTCACTATTGTTTAGCATATAAATTATAGGCCAAGCCAAAGCGAATGCTGGTCGATCTTCGAGGCTTGTACATGGCTTTCTTGTGCTGATTTTCGATTTTGCTTGATTTGTCACAGGGAAAAAAGGCAAAAAATAGAGGACATCAAGAAGAACATACGAGACGCAATATTGGTAGGACTATAGCCTATTTACCAACTCCCACCCACCTTTTGCTCGCGACTTGTAGCAAATACACTGTTTTCTTCGCTCGCTTTCGCTACGATTCTCCCTAAAATGTCTATTTTCTCTTTCTCAGACTATAACAGGAGCCATGAGCACGCTTACCCCGCCGGTGAAGTTAGCAAACTTGAACAATCAGTACAGAATCGACTACTTGCACGAAGTCGCAACAGCTCCTGACTTCGATTATCCAGCGGTAAGTTCGCAAGCAATTTTGTTGTGTATTATATGGTTAGAATTTCATTTTAATGTTAAATAATGGCCAGAGAACAAGATCTTACGCTAGAGAAAATGACTAACTGGGTAGAGCAGTCCTCTGCAGATTTATATACAATTCTAATTATGGAGCTGAGTGTTGTAGCTAGCTGTGGCCAAACGAATGTGCTCATGAACAAACAAATATGTTTTCGTCTTGTGTCGCTTTCCCGAGCCCGGATTTTTGTTCATAGATCGCCATTTTGCCTTTCAGGAATTCTACGAACATACAAAAATCTTATGGCAGGACGCCGGAGTTCTAGCATGCTTCGAACGATCGAACGAGTACCAGCTAATAGATTGCGCTCAGTAGTAAGTACAAACTTATTTCTTTGCCGGGGCTGTTTGAATACGGTTAGAACTTCGAAATACACCTTTATTTCTGTTATTAGAATGGTGTATTCGCTTCCTAGGCATATTTTTCCGTTCTAACGAACGAAAAATACGCTTCGTAAGCGTCGAGTTAGCCAGAGTTGGGTCTTCAGGCAGAGCAAGTTGTGCTTTGAATGTTTACAAATTAACCAGGCCGACAAAATGGCTAGAACGCGAAGCTTTATCCGTGTTCACGTCTCTTCTTTCATTTAGAATGTTGCCAAGAGCGAAGATTTCGCTGTTACTCTTAGAGAAATATAATGTTAGCCGTGTATTTTATATCTCCTGGCTTCTACAAGTGATAAATATGTGATTTGTGTGCCCAAAACCCTGTCACGCGCCAGTTTCAGCGAAGCCATATTGGATTCATGTTGTACTTTTGCCCGTATTTTCATTTTCGGAAGTGAGCTTTGCTTTGTTTTCTGGAGTAGAAACGCTGCCAGTCGATCGAAAGTTATTTGTAGGAGGACGTAAAGCCTCTAGTGGTAAATGTAGCTGAGCAAATGACGACAATAACAGCAAAATAACTTGGTATATGTATGTGAGCACTCGTTTACCAGTGAACACATATCACTAAACAGCCGATGTGGAGGCAATATGATAATATAATACATACAGAAGCGATCTATACCATTCTGATTTCGCCCTAGATTGATTCAAATCCTAAGACAGTGAGTAAATTTCACTAGCACGTTGGTGAATTACATGTTGAAGGATTATGGTTGATCGTTTGGTATTGAGGTTGTTGAGAAGCGACTTAAATATTGTTTTGAAATGGTTTCTATGTAGGAAGAGAAAGTACACACTCGGAAATTCTGAGTTCACCCAAAGAACGGACTGGGTGAAAAGATTTTGCGTGGATTTTTTTAGCTTTGGAAGCCGTTGATTTCAGTATTCTGTTAAAGTAGTTTGATCGGTTGTTGGACATTTTTTACCATTGCTCATTTAATAGTGAAATAAAGTCGAAGTCGGTATAACATAGTCGGTGCTACTTAAATTTCTGCAATTTCATTTTGTATGACAAGTTTCAATTTCTTTCATGCTTCTTTATTTTCATTGTATTTTGACGGATGAATAATATTTAAGATGTGCTAGTGATGTGCGAGTAATCCAGGTGATTTCTTTGCAGATAGATAGTAGCTCCACAACTTTAAAGATTTTCTCCTGGTTTATTAAAGTCAAACTAGTTTGTGTGCATCATAGTTCTATACAGTTTTTTTTTTAATTCAGTAAAATTATTTTTACGGAGTTCTTTTATTGTGAAATTGTTAGAGAAAGATGTACTCTGAATTAAAAATAAGTAAATATATATTTTTTGTATAATTTTAGTAGCTGTAGTAATAGCTATTATCAAACATCCAATATTGCCAGTTGTGAATCGTACTCAAAAAGAAACAGAACTAGTACTTTTTAACCATGAAATTAAATGATAATACTTCGTCCTGATCAAACTATCTACATAATCTGCATAATCTTGGCACATTAATCTAAATTTTGTTTATGTTAACCCAGTCATTTTTTGGCAGTAGTTTTTGTGATGCTCTGTTTAACGTAGAAAATACCAGATTGTTTGCATTTTATGAACACTTGTTATCCAGTGAAGCCTCACTGACCCATGTTGTATAAAAGATTAGTTCCTCTTTTTCTAATCTTTGTTTTTACTACCAATCATGTTTTGTAAGATATTAGCAAAAGCCCACCGCAACAATGTATCATAGGTTGCAGTATTTTCAATGTGTACAATTAAAAATAGCTGTTTTCCCCATCTTGGCACATAAGTAGGCAACCATGTTTTTGTGTCAATTTTGCAACATGTACATGTAATTATGTTGTGCTGTTTTATAGCTAGTAACTGAGCTTTTGTGCAGAAGATATTTGCAGACAAGTTTAAAATTTGTAGTGGGAACAAGGCCAATATTAACTTTTAAAGTTTGTTGCCTTAGTGATAACAAAAACAAAGGGTGTATTTTGAAGAAACTTCAGTGATACAAACTATTGTCACATGATTGTTTTGTTTTATTGATACTTTGTGAGAGTCCATCATCATTTGCCAGGCATAACTTTAATTTGAGGGAGTTAGATTTTACAGACAGAAATTCTAAGTTTGCAGTAAATTAGCGAATATCTAGTCCAATTTTCAAAGACTTTTTGTGAGTTGAAAATTCAGTTCTTGATAATTGTACATTTGTTTGTGTATACACATGACTTGGTTGATACAGGATTTAATAATTTCTGGTTCCATGTCAATTTTTCTCCAGGAGGAGAATTCGTATGATAATTATTTTATAATCTCACATAATTTATAACATAAATTATACACTCTTGCACAGACTAGTATTAATAATAAAATTGTCAGTGAATTTCAAGGGAGCTAGATGTTTTATCTATTTCAAACTATCACATTGGAGAAAAATAGATTTAACAAATAATTTTCTCTATTATAATAATTTTTATCATTGTTGTTTCCAGGTAAGATACCGTAGTAATTCATGGTGCTTTTAATCATAGCCTCGTACACAGCATTATCAGTCACGATTTGTTTCCTAATTTATCAGTTTGTTTACTGTATTCCAGAATCAATTAATTAATACCAATGAATATTTCTCAGTATAATCTAAAGTTGCTAGCAAAGTTATGGATTGAGAAACACTGTTAGAAGAAAGCAGGTACACATGTTGAAGAATAAGTTGAGCTAAACTGGTTCTAAACATTTTATCTTATTTTGTAGCAATGCAGTTAAAAATAGAAAACACAACAAGCTTTGAAATTGGTTCTGATTATTAATACATAAAACATATCCAAGAGAAGAAATGTTACACAATTTTGATGTGATTGTCTGAAAAGACTGTTGAAGTTTTGCTGTGGCTTTTAAATCTTTATGTGTTTGAGTGCCATTATAAATTTGGTCGTACAATGCAATGGCTACCTACCAAATTAAATTACAACAACATTGTTGATCTGGTGCTAGTGTTACAATTTTGTTAATCCTGGCTGCATACAATAGAGGAATTATAAAAATATATTCTCCATAATAGGTTCTTAGATTTATGAAGCCTGAAGGGCTGCATTTTAAGGGATCTGGGGGTACCCCTCCCCCCACACACACACACCAAAACAATTATATGTCTAGAAGATACTTTTTTTAACAATTTAAGTCGATTTCTAGACCTTCTGAGTTATAGAGGAATAGGTATTTATAATAAATAATTTTTCAAAGTATATGAAAAGGGCGTTAGTCAATCATGTTCCCAGGCTTTTCCTTGTCTTGGGACAAAGGCCCTGGTTATGTCTGGGTAAGCCCATCACATGTGAGCCGATGTTTTGTTGAAAACCATCACATTTTTTGTCGTGGACAGAAAATCGGTTTGGTAGGGTAGTACCTAACAAGCCAGGACAAAATCAGACTTTGTTGAACAAAATCAAAACATGTTTTGTTTTCAGACATCTTCACAGACCTTGTCCATTTATGTGTGGCAGTCCCAGATTGACTTGTTGGGAACAAAGCTCGCTGCAGCAAATCAAAACTTACTATGATTTTGTCTTGACTTGTCGGGAACTACCCCACATGAGCCGATTTTCTGTCTGGGACAAAAAAAAAACGGCTGGCTCTTGACCAAAAATTAGCTCATGTCTGGCAAGCCAAATCAGGGCCCCGAAAAAGCGGCCTGCTATATACCAAAATGCAGGACAAATTGGCCAACTGGCAGGCCAAACTGCCAAACGAAAAGTGAACTGGGAGGCAAAATTTTTATTTGGACTGCCAAACAAATTTTAGATGGCAGTCCAAATCTTTTTCCTATTTCTGCCAATAAATTTGAATCTGATGAAAATTGGCGGTCGTTCAGACAAAAAATCAGTTTGTGTGTGGTGGGATTTACATGGCACTGAGATCCTAGCTGCTGCTTAAAAATAAACAACTTGACAGAGGGGTGATTAAACTAATATATATTTCTCTTCACTGAGCCATAAGACCCTAGTACATAACTTTTTAACACTGAACAGGAGTTGAGAAATCTGCTAGCCCGATGCCTTGGGCATGAGAAAAATTGCATCGGGCTAGCAAACTTAGTTGCTTGCTATTCCAACAGGCTATTACACTTATTTGTGAATTTTAGAAACCTTGAATTTGCTAGAATGACAACAAAAATATTTGTACTACTTTAAGTGGTTTGAAATCTTCCAGAACTTAAACAAATATAATTCTGTTAATTATGTAGCAAACAGCCATATGTTTTCTTTCTGGTTTGTATGCTCTAGGCATGTAAGATATTTGGGTGTCCAAGTGGAAGATTGGTGTCTAGTATAGTACGTACACGTGCAATACAGTCAAGTCAGCCATCTTTAAAAAGTATACTGAATAGAACAAATAGAAGCACGCCATACAGGATTTGGATTTGGCTACAATTGGCCTATCGATACTCAGAAAAAAGATCAGAGAAGAACGATCAGAACAACTGTTTAGAGAGTTAAGCTGGATTTCTCTAATAATTATTGACCGTTGGAATTTTCATACATGCCTAACAGTGTTCAGATACCTTAAAGGCTTGTATCCACCTTATTTAAGGAATTTATTTTCTCTCAATGCAGATGTACACAATTATAGCACCCGTAGTAGATCTAATATCCATATACCTAAAATATCATTGAAATCTGGCTGTAGGTCATTTTCTTACTCAGCTGTCAAACTTTTTAATAGTCTTAGTCCAGCAATCAAGACGTCTAATAACATTCGTGCCTTCACCGCCAGTTATTGGTTGGAAATTAGAAATTAATGTAAACTGTATTTGTAACCTTATAACCCTGTAACCTTGTAAATATTTTGGTTAATTCATTATATTTATATGTATAACGTAGTAGTTTTAATATTTGCACAGCTTCAATGTAAATAAGTGTTAACTTTTTAAATTCTGTGCCTAATAAAGTTTTATTTATTTATTTATCGACCTTAGCGATCCTCTTCAGTGTATCACACCAGAGATTAATGAAGCCATCCATTATATATACCCCATAGAACCCAAGTTTTAGCAACCGAAATGCGGGGTCAATGTCATCCTCGAAGTATACAAGTGCATAAGGTGCTAGTAGTGTGCGTCGTAGGTGCGAGATTGCCAGGAGGGTCAGGGGGCATTCCCCTGAAATGGCTATTTCTTGCAATTTGGGACCAATTCCTTGCTTCTCATCCGCAATGCATTTGGTGATTTGTGGCATTCACTCTCTGAAACACAAAGTTTCTTTAGGATTTGGCTGATTTTATCAGAAATCATTGCAGGTTTTAAATACAAGTGCGAGTTTTTCAAAGTTGTGGTCAGCAGGTTTCAGTGTTCAAATGCAGGTTGGACCTGCCTATGGCGGGTCACTTGGGGTCTATGATACCCATAATAACGAATTGGTATGTGGGTGTGTGATATTAAGAAAATCTGGAGCATAATGCACACAGATCCACCGTATTGAGGCCCACGGGTTCACTGGTCCCTAATCTATTGATCCATAATGTTTCCAACTCAGTTTATTGAACATGACTTCTTTGCATTGATAAAAACCCCAGAGAAATACAGAGAAAAGGGAGAAATATATATATAGAGAGAGAGAGAGAGTCGACCAACCATAAACCTGACACCTAACACTGTCTAGACATAGATTTCTGTACACGATTAATTAAGGACCTGAAATTCAGCCCAGTTTGATAAGAATGCTAAGTATGATAAAAACCAAAGGGACAGAGCCTTTAAAGATAACTAGCAGACGAAGTGGCCTTGGGTTGAGTTCAATAACGATACCCCGCAAATGTTTTGCTTCATATGTATAACTACAAAATTCTCAGACATCACAGACCAAAACAGTGCACTCGTCAAAGGCACAGCAAATTTACATATCGAGTCACTAAAATCCCATCTAGTACAAACTCTATCAGATGCATCAAGTTGCCCTGGAGTTTCTCTATCTGTACCACTTACATTTGCCACTTAACCCTTTCAGCCCCAGACATTTATAGACATCTATCTTCTCCTTACCATATCAATACAAAAATAAGTTGTTTGGTAATGAGAATCAAGAAACTGATCAGAAACAGCAAATATTCTTGGATGAATTGCCAAATTCTCCCAGGAGACTTGTAAGGAGAATTTAGCAACACGTCAGGATGAGCACAAATGATTTTGCATGTGCATCATCAATTGCCCTAATTCAATAATATTTCATCATGGAGTTTTTCAATGTAATAATACGAAAAGTGATTTATTATATGGATGTGAGTGGTTTAATTCTGCTTTACTGAGAACTAAACCACCCGTAAAATCCATATGACACTACATCCGTGTTCCATACAGTTATGTTACATGTGTGCATGATATATCTATATGTTTTACGTATTTCCTCTATTAAGCCCCCAGCCTCTAATAAGGCCCTTCCCCCACCTTCTAATAAGCCCCCGGTCTGAGGTGCTAAAAATTAAATAAGCCCCAGCCTCTAATAAGCCCCCACCCCTAAGAACTGGAGAAAATGAGAACTGCTTGACATTATGTTCTCTAGTACGGTGACTGAACTGGCGCATTGTTCTAATACTGTTGCACTTTGTTTATCAGGTCAATAACTGCCCAGTTTTGCAAAATTATACACATTAAATGTATTTTAAGTAATGATCCGCATAAGACGTAGGCACAAAACAATAGCCCAAATGCAAGAGCTGCCGTTAATGGACTTTTTTATTGAATTAATTTGCATGCATTTCATTGGTCAGTTTAGCGTGAAGCACAAAATTTGAATTTGAAATTCAAATTACTTGGAAATTCGTCGGATTTAGTAAGCTTTGAAAATAATTGATAATGAAGTATAAATTTCAGAATGGGGATTTAAAAGTTCAAATGGGGGCGAAACAGGGAAGTTGCTTTATTTTGGTTGTTACATCAGAGACATTTGCTTTGAAGTTCGGACGTGGGAAAATTGATACTCCGAAATAACATTTTGCATTGTTCTACCTGTCAAGTTGCCTGCTTAATTTTTCTATCACTTCTTGAATCTGTCAAGAACTTCCGATTTTTCTAAACATGATCTGAATATTCAACATGTTTTGCTCTAAACCTGAATTTGAAGCTGGCCCTGAGCCGTGTCTTGACTTCTTCTAGCCATTTCATAAAAAAAAAAATTGTATGTAAGAATAAAAACGAGCTGCTCTGCTTATCAAAACATATTCTTTCACGCCGCGCCGGGTGTTTGTGTTTGTCTTATAAAATGCTGTACGACCGTCCTGTATTGTTCCATTCCCGTATTCCTGAACTAAAAATTCAAAATAACTAGCTAATCTTTACTATAAATCATATTTTACAGGAAATTGCGGGCTTTCTAAATTGATATAAACACTGAATGAACCCAAATTGCTGCAGATTACCATTTCCGCACGTGACAAGTCAAATACCAGTTTTGAAACAAAACTTGGACCTTTCCGGTATGATCATCGCTAGCATTGTGAAACTACTTCAATCTGTATCAGTATCCGTGAATATTAGTAGAAAATATTGAAGAGTAATATTTTATTCCTTTATATTTTGAGATAGTGAACCATGACTATTGCCTCTCCAGTTAGATCTTCTGTTGGATCTTCCTCTTCCTCTTGAATGTCAACTATTTTCTGTGATGAAAAGATGATGAAATAAATATATTATAATCTATAAAAATCAGATGGAAAATATAACATGGGCTTTCTTTTAAAGTTATACAAAAACGTTTCCACCATCTAAATCTATTTGGTATAATTATTTGTTTGAATAAAATTTACAAAGGTGTTGAAGGGAAGTATATTTTATAAAACTTGCACAATAACACATTTGTCAAACACAAGTCACCATGACCAGGTGACAAGTCACAAGCGCTACAACATTCATGAATATTCGTCGAAGAGATAGAGAAAAACAAGAACCAGAATCATGCGTATTATGCTGTGGTATATTTTTATATATTCATTATATATATATATTTGCAATGATCACGCTCCACCTCAGCTTCTCAAAATCTATACTCATATAGATATTCAAAAACCACTGCACTGCCGACAAGGCTTAAAGGCACCTTACCTGCAGCTTTTGTACTTTCTTCTCCAACTTTATCCTCTCCCGGCAGTGAATACAGATAAATAGCTTTCTGTTGTTGTGTCGTCCGTCCTCAACTTCTGTCGCAGTTCTCAAACTGCCGGTATCTGAGTGAAGCCACGCAGAATGATTTGGGCAACAACAAAGCTTTCCACGGCATAGTTTGGGCTCGGAAACAAACTTCAAACAAAGAAAGGGCAACTACATACTTGCACAGCAGTAAAATACACAGATACCAAGAGTTTTAACAAGCTAAAATACCCAACACGCTGATCGACAGAAAAATCCAAAATGGTGACCGCACCGTGAAAAGAACGTGACGACCACGAGAACTAGTTGGCCAAAGTTCCCCATTTCCTATTGTATTGAAACTTGGCAGACTAGTGTGAGTGAAGACTGGGATCCAAAATATGCAAAAATAACCCACAAAAATGTTATTTATTGTCGTTTTTTTGCGATTTATATATTTCTGACCAATCAGCAGCCAGTATTTTTGTTGGTGGATCTAATTATGGTTCACACGTTCTTTACATGCCATGAATTTGGAGTGCCTACCTCTTGCGCGGATCATTACTTAAATTGCTGAACTTTGTGATATTTTTCCCTTGGTAGGCTGTTCAATGTCATTGTACCTGTCAAAATTATAAATAAAAATAATTATAAATTTATTAAGCGCCAAGCCTCTAATAAGCCCCCC
>JANUFV010020567.1:0-11845 GCA_024757865.1 Epizoanthus scotinus
TTAAGTATAAGCTTGATTAAAAAGAAATGTTTTAAGCTTAGTCTTAAAAGCATCAATTGAAATAATGGTTCTGAGTTAATTCATCTGGGAGATTGTTCCAAAGAGTGGGAGCACCAACTATGAAAGAACTGCCACCATAGGTCTTTAATTTGAATCTAGGCTTGTGCAGAAGATTCTTTGTTGAAGATCGAAGTGTTCTTGCAGGTCACATAACATTACAATGTTCTAATCAACTTAACAACCTGTCGTGTATCATGTCGTGTAAAGATATATTTTATCAACTGTAGGAGTTGATGTTATGCTGTTTGCCGTGAGGTTGGTAGGTTTGAGTTGTCGTGTAACCTACCTACAGGTTCAGCATTTTCTCTTGCTGCGCGCTTGTACTCTACACCCATACCAAGTACAGCCACCTGCATGAAGACGGAAGATACATCAGTTTGATTTCAAGCAATACATTTCAATATATAACTAAATGGTCAGAAGAGAGAGAAATATTTGTAAAGAGGAGGTTTAAACAGAGTCCCTGCGTCCATGCGAGAAACTTTTGGTGTGACCTTGTGTGACCTTGTGTGACCTTCTGTAATCATGTGTAGTAGTAACAGCACTTCTTTAAAATTCTTTGTTATTGAGCGCAGGACATTTGTATCAGTCTGGAGGACTGTTGATCCATTTGTACTATATATTTTTTTATCATTACCACATTCTTCATTCAAGATACAAAGTCAACTTAAAACTTCAAGCTTTAGCACAATGAGAAACATGTTTCATATACAATAGAACCAAGTAAATTTGAAATAAATGGTCCTCTTTAAAAGGTAAATCGTCGTCAGCGAAACAAGAAAGCAATAATCTCATATGTTGAGTCAAATGACTACCTCATGCTTTCGATTCCCTTAACAAGTATAAATTAAATCTACAAAATATCTATTTCAAGTCGCTGTGTAATATCTTGATCCTGACCTACCTTGTACTTACTTATTATGCAGATCATGTCCATGCCATATTTAGTGTTTTTAATACATTTTATTAATTGTTTCTTTTAAATCACGGTGGACACCTCGCATGGGACTTAGTTCCGTTCGTGTCCCACCTTTTTTGCAAATGTATTTGACTTGTTGTTGTTGTTGTTCTCCTGTATGTATTAATTCTTGTAACTGTTTATTTTGTAAGTCCAAATAAAGTTGTTAAAAAAAAATAAAAATAAATTTAAAAAATGCATTCCTCTTATAGATTTGCTATAAACCGAGAAGATGACAGTTGCACGCTGTCATTGTTGAGCTATGTTAATATGAAAAATATATTTTTTCTTTTATCAATTTATGTATATATGATCATTTGTAACAGCAAGAACTGTGACTCAAAGCGTATTTACTGTGGAAACAGATTGAACTGTGTGGAAATATGTTGCTTATAAAAATGTTGCTTGACAAATTTTAGTAAATAATCATACATATGCGCAATTTAGAAGAGCGCTGTTTGTGTACATGCATGTTCTTTTATTACAGTTTATTTTAGCGAAAATCTAGTCATTTGAAACTATAATTTATTGGTAAAATCATACGTTTACCTTCTTGTTAAGGATGCCAACGTCTTGGCCCATAGATGCAGCAGTCAACGCACTACTCACGGTACCCATGAGTATCGACATGAAAATTAATCCAAATAGAATCCAAACTATGGCGAAGAGACGAGCAGCAAAGGACTTTGGGGCTTTGTCACCATACCTGGAGTTTAGAAACACTACTTGTCAACACTATTTCAACAACGTATGACGTCACAAATTGTGCAAAATGTATTCATATCGAAGTAAATCTTGTTAGCTAATAATGTGCACATAATACACGGACTGGGGGTTCGTGTACAAAATTTAACCAAAAAAATGATTTTAGCACATACTTAACAGTTAACAGTTTTCTTTTATGGAACTGCGATTTTTGCTTGATTTTCAATCTTTCTTTTTGTCATCTCAACAAATCGAGATACCGCCATCTTGGATGTTTTCGCAACAAAAGGTATAATGATATAATTACGTGAGTTGAGGAACCTTGTGTTCATTTTTTATAAAATGGAAACATAAGATAACCTAATTTAAAATATTTTTGCAAGAACGTATGATATAATACATTTTGGAAAAATCACAAAATTTGGTGATTATTGCTTAAATATCAAAATGTATCTTTAGCTGAAATTAGCATTTTGTACTTGAATGCACATATTTTTGTATTGAATTCTTTTTTTCTTCCTCGGTACTGTTGCTTTTGGACTTTGTTGGACATATTTTCAGGTGAGGCTTTATAACGGATGTTAACATGTATTTCAGTTTTGTGCTTAGCCCTTTACCTACCCAACAGTTGTCATGGAAATGTAGGACCACCAAACACCTTCCCAGGAGCCCCTGAAGAAAGACGGCGGAAAATCTTGGGGGTTATAGTAGGTGTCCTGTGTGAAAAACCCAATAAGAAGTGTTATAATTAAGTGTTACAATTAAGTGTTACAATTAAGTGTTACAATTAAGTGCTACAATTAAGTATTTCACAATTAAGTAAATGACTCAGTTAAACATTTATTTTTAAGGAAGTTTTTTTATAGTTAATTATGCCTGACAATATATTATTTAAATGTAGTATTATATGCTAGACAGTTTTTATGTAGTTCCTATGTAGTTAGTTAGTTAGTTAGTTAGTTAGTTAATAGTTAGTTCGTTTTACATCTTATATAAAGAAGGTCTAGCTTTGTTAAATGTTTAAAAAATATTTCTATCAATACTATGTAAACGAATTGAGGCATGCGAAATGGGTCCCTAAGAATGGTTATTATTATTATTATTATTATTATTGCAGATTAGTAACTTATAATTATAATGATTAAATAAAGATGGTCCATTTACGGTAAATCTCTAGAGTTCCGGTCGAAACAAATGAAGTTAATTATTTCCTGAATTGAATTTATCGGCAATTAAACTCAAACTTAAACTAAATCAGGAATGAAAGCATGCAACTTGACATCCAGTTTGTAGAAAACCGACCAAATATCTTCCAAGGTAACAATTATTACGTCATAAACTAACGTTGCAATGAAAATAGATAATCCTAACCAAATTCCTCCGTTTTTGTATATTGAGATAGATTTGCTATTTTTCAAAAACATTTATAGTAACTGTAGTAAGACAATATTTTAATTGCTAAAACAAAACAAACAAATACATTTTACATGGCTGTTCGAAAACATGACTTCAGTTGTTTACTTGCAAACTTTGACACGAGAAGAAAAAACTGTATCTTCAAACAACCATGTAAGCTAACGAGCTAACGAACTAACGAACAATATGAGATTGAGCTAACGAACAAGAAAATCAAAAAAACTTTTAAAAAAGTGTTGAGCCAGCAAACAATCAATTCAGCTGATTTTGCTCAAAAAAGCAATATGACACTAATAATTATCAACAGTTTTAATAACCAGATTTTCCTATGATAAACGTAAATCCTTCTTGAGAACTTACCAGCATCCATGCCACTATGCCTGCTATGATAGTCATCATCATTGTGACTACCAGTAGAGGCCAAGCTCGAAAGACAGCCTCAAACATAACATTGGGCGGTTCAACGTCAGTGGCCAAGAACACAGTTGGTGGGTAATGTATCAAGGGCATAAAAGGGTATCCTTTGTACTTCTTCTCCCTTGAAGAATGCACGACTGGAAACGCAAGATGTGACTTCTTTTTATCCAGATGGCTCAGCATTTCCGTTTCATTTTCTGCTTTTGCAAGGTGAATGATTGGGCCTTGTGGGAATTTCGCGAAAAACGTAGCTCCGAGAGTCCATTGTACCACCGATGACATGATTTCCCCGGGTGGCAAGTTTCTAAATACTCCGGTGCCGTTTGTAGTAAGCGGAGGGTGCAGATACCAAGATAGATTGATGTGCGGTGGTTTGGCATTCGGGGCACTGCTGTTCGTTCCCATGACCTTAGCATTTGTGGTTAGGAAAACCACCAGTATTACAGTTACTTTAAATATCATTGTGCGCACGTTACAGCAGAGGGCGGTAACACACGGGGAAACGTATTTGACCTGAAAACATAAAATTAAAGGTAAACAAGCAAGCAAAGGAAAACGTAAAACAATCACAGTCTTGTACATTTTTTGTTTAAATCATTTAGGTGTCAAAAAGTGTATATCATATTTTCAGAAGAGATGCACTGGATCTCATTACCAAACAATAAAATATTCAAAAATGTAAACAAATGATGCAAATGTCAGTCAGCTTTTAAAATAGTGTGTGTTAAACGTTTTGATACCAAATCGATAGAAGGTTAACAAAGCCAACTGCAGCTAAATTGGAAAGCATGCAGCATTGCCGTTTGATATATTATTTCATATCAATCTCATATATTGAAAAACTACTCCAAGCTAAAACATACTACTACTCCAAGACAAGGATAAAAATTCCATTGTAATAAAGAAATTTTATGTTTTAAAGAACTCTACTTATGTTATTTTTAAAAATCCAAACAATTTTACAAAAACTTTAGATAACAACAATATTTACCCTTCTGGAGACAAGAAACGAATGCATTTAAAATGCTCAAATTTTACAAGATTTGATATCAGGATTATATACTGAACAATATATGGATATACTTGAAACCACAGGCACCAAAAAGATTTTGTTAAATTCAGAATAGATTAAAGATGAAACATACTGTTATTGTAAGCGCCAAATTCTAAGAAAAGAAGGATTATACCCGCTCTGTGAGCTAATGGAATTAGAAGACAAACAAACGTACATGATCTTACTTAAAATGATGTTCTGTGTTCTCGTGATATCCAGGTAATGGATATACATAAAATATTTTTTAAGATTAAAATTGGTGTAAAATTGGTTTAAAATATCTAAAAATTTAAAAAGTTACAATGTTCTCGATGACTCAAATAGCTCGAAATAATCAGAGTCATTAAAATGCAGATTACGGTTCAAAATGGTGGCGTTTAATGTATTTAGCGGCGGCAATTTGCAGACTTTTTTCTCAAAAGTCATCCCTTTACATCATTTAGAAAACAAATCTGAGAACATTTTCCTTTTAGAATTGTTGGACAATTTATACCATATTTTAAGAAATTTGTGTAAAAAATTATAGTTGTATGTGGACTTTCGTTCTACACTATTGTTACTTACAACATTCGTGTCGTAATCATTGCCTATCTCGCTAAAATGTTTAGAAAGTACAACTTTTGTTAGCACATAATAGTTACAGTATATTTTTCGTTTAACTAATGCATACAATTGACACAACAACTATGTACCTTTCAACTTTTCTTGAGCAGAACTACAAAGCTGGTGCAATTTTTTCAAAATATTTTTGATGCGCCAACGACTTTGCCTGAGCTAACATAAATACCCCTTTTAATATTTTATAGATATCGCTCACCCGACGAGCAATAATAGGACGGTTTCAACAAGAAAATTGCTTACCATTTGTTAAAATTTAGGCAAGGAACATTTGTTTGAAAGATGTTTGAAAGTTTTTAGTTTCTGATACAAGATGTAGGAATGAGATTACATTTAGTTAGATGGTGCAGTAAGGCTGGTTAATTTATATCGTTAGGTGTTTTTTGACATATCTAGAGTGGGCGATTTATTTGTATAGAACAATAAAGTCTAATATTATAAATTTTTTATCTGTCGGTTTCGAATCTGCAAAAAATTCAGAGCGCCCCGAAAAAGAATGCAGACAAATAGTTCCACTTCCTTAGTCATGGTTTAAAAATTTATCTTGTTATATCGCAAATTAAACTTGCGGTTTAGTAACAGGCAAATATCTATCGTGAGAAATATATCTAAGCGTTACAAAAATTATAAATGTATAGATAGTATTGAAATACGTTGTGCTTACGTAACAGCAGTTGTGTTTCTAGGTTATGAGCCCCAACCATGCACAGACTGTCTGACAGCTGGACTCAACACAATCAATTGAATGCTGCTGGTATTTCTTGGTAGAAATATTACAAACATTCCTTTTAAAATTCAAATGCAATAAAACAAGATTTGTCCGATAGGGTAATATTAGAAATATATTTTGCTGAATGGATATAAGAAATGTATACAAGAATAAATGATCACAATATTATGATTGTTTCTAATTTTATAATGGACTTTTTCTCAGCTGCAGCATTACGTGCCTTTTAGAACAAATATTGTTGTAATTATGTTAAGATCTCTCTCTCTCTCTCTCTTTCTCTCTCTCTCTCGCACATGCACTCTTTCTATCTTTCTTGTTGCTACGTTGATTGGCATAAAGAGTCTGAGATTCTGTGTCACTCTTCTCCGTTTAAGTAATTATAATATCAGTAATTTGTAATGTGTAATGGCGGGAAAAAATACTGTTGTTTTCCACATACAGTTATGTTCAAGAGTGCTGCCACACAATGCTATTTACTAAATATGACATGATTAGTCGACCCTAAGAATATACACCACAACTCCAACGGTGAATACATAAACACACTAACTCAACATAGTAAATTTTGGCCCAAAGTTAAAAGTTGTTCAAATTTAAAAAATTTACATGTTAGATTCACGTATCTACCACTTAATTCGAATACCTTAAAACACGCGTAAATGTTTTTTTCGATAATTATAGAAATACTCTTTATTTCCTTGTATAGGAACGCTTTGTTTTTCTTTGTTTATTTTGGTTGTTATAGCTTTTTCTGACTTTGAAAATATTTTTTATATATCTGATTGATGTCCCAAGATCCTGGGTTCTATATCTTTGAAACAGTCCATTTTGGGCCGTGTTTGGTGTATCTGGGAGTCTGGGTACGATTAAGTCTTCCTGATCAAATTTTTTTCAGCTCAGATGTTTTGCATGATTTTAAAAATGTAGGTTGTTTTATCGGTATTTTTATTGGAGAACAGTAGTAAAAAGAATAATTCCGGAAAAAGAAAGTTTCGATATCAAAGGAAACCAAACGATTTTACGGTAAAAGACCGCAGGATATCGCCAAAGAAAAAAATTCGAGTGGTAGTCACGAGGAAGCAAGCGCTTCCGGTCATGACAACTGTGAGACAGAAGTTGACCAGAATGTGGCAGACGATAGTCACGCAAGTTGAGGTTTACAGAAGCCCCACCGAGTGTTGAAAAACACATGGTTTCAAGTTACAGGATGCAATATTGCTCAGTCAGAATGCATCAGCGCTGCCGCTACCTGTAACAGCTGCAAAAGCCCATCTTCCCAACTTCAGCTATTTCAAGATAACAGCAAAAGAGATGGACTGGCTGAGCACTTGTTGTTGAAGTGCTCAGATTGTGACACTGAGGTTGACTTGGACACCAGTCAAAAGCTTGGGGGCAAATCAGGGGAAGCAAATGAGGTGAACCGGAGGTCAGTGATTGCATCACATAGATTGGGGCGCAGTGGATTAGAAGAGCTGTGCTCTACAATGAACTTGCCCCCTCCAGTGAATAAAATGTGAATAAGGGATCTGAAGTAGTGGCCCAAAGATTGATGAGAGATGCCACCAAGAGACTGACAAAAATCATACAGGAGGAGGACCCCAGTGAGGTTGAGACAGATGAAGAGGGGAATGTAATTGCCTGTGTACCTGTGACCGTTGATGTCACATGGCAGAAATGTGGACATTTGTCAAAACATAGAGTTGTGTTTGTGATCTCTGTGCACACTGTGGAATTCTTGACTATGCTGTCAAGTCACTAGGATGCTCAGAATGTACAGCCCATGAGAAATGGGGCAAAACATTAAGGTAGTACACACTGGCTCTTCCGAAAAAATGTAATCCCATTGAAATTTTCTCGAGAAGCGTCAAGACAAAGGGTCTCAAATACACGGCATTTGCAGGAGACGATGATAGTAGCTGTTTTGGAAAAGTCTAAACAGTAATGAAAAATAAGTATGGGGATCAATACCCACAAGGAGGAATGTGTGACTCACATCCAAAAGCGACTTGGTGCTGCCCTCAGGAAATACAAGGGTTAAAAAAAGGGGGTGAACTTGCTCATGGAGAAGGAGTCGGTGGTAGAAAACGGCTAACAGATGCCGTATGTGACAGCATGCACAATTTCTATGGTGAAGCCATTAGAAATAATCAGGGTGACCCGAAGGGCATGGTCAATGATATTTGGGCCATTCCTCACAATATGGTGGCTGATCCCAACACACCATTGGCTGAGCAGCACCGATTTTGCCCCAGGCACAAAAATACCTGGTGCCAGTTCTGGAATACCAATAAAAAGTATGATGAAACAAACCGCTTGCCAAATGTTTTTATGGAAGAGCTAAAACCAATTTTCACCAGACTATCTGATAAGAAATTGCTAAAACGATGTTTGAAAGGGCTAACACAGAATCAAAATGAAAGTGCCAATGGAGACAGTCCATGGCCCTAGAAAATAGGATAAATTACACCCAAGTAGATTACTCTATACGGGTCGGTCGCTGTTTAAAGCCTGCGTAAGTGACTTGGCACTTTTAGTGATCTAATAGCAGGCAAGAACATGCGAATTGGAGGGATACCAGAAAATAAAGTATTAAAAAAACTGTATATAATGATTATGTAATAGAACCCACGCACTTGACGATAGGAGCAGGCTAATGCCGGTGATGTGGTATTTGACCTTCTCTCTACCAATACAAGTCACTGTATATAATGATTATGTAATAATACGCATTTGAATATAACCATATATGGACAATAAGTATGCACAAATAGAATGGAATATTATTGCAATTAAGAAGGCCCAAAACCACCTGGCGCCGCACTGTCCAGAACGAGCTCAAGGAAATGGGGTATACATGGGGCGAGGCTCAGAAAGTAGCCAACGATAGACAAAAGTGGCGTTGTGCCGTTGCGGCCTTATTTCCCACAGGGGAAGAAGAGGAGTAAGTAATTAAGATTCTGTCGTTTAGGATTTTCTAGTCAATTCCTTTAAATAATTTCGAAGAATCAAGCTGAAACAAATATTGTGCAAGCGAAGTTAATGGTTGTGTATAGGTAGGCAATTTAGCTATCCATCTAGTGAAATTGCTTATATTTTGCAAATTTCTCATTTTTTGTCAATATATACCAATATCTATTTATGGTATTTTACCAAATTTATTTAACATATGATCATCAATAAGTTTATTCCCAAATTGTAGATTGAAAAACTATCAGATAATGTAAAGTAACAAAACCATTCGTCATAATCTCGTTCTAATCTGTGAGTTCTAACAGTAAAATCATGCAGAACTTATCATGTCCAACAATTGTACAACCTCCAGTGCAGCCTCTCCTATCTCAACGCAGCGAGAGAATTAGAAGAGGCTGCATTGGTGGCTAACAATTGTACCAAATGGAATCAATTCCGTTAAATATCAAGAAAGTTATGGTTGCACCTTCCTCTCCTTCCCCGGTCAAGAAAGTCCGGACCAGATAAGGTTTAAACAACTTTACATCCGTATTCAGCATGTGTATATATACTAGAAGCAACCATCGAGAGCATGCTAAGTTGAAATGACAGCCATTCAGCCAATATAGCTACTACAAAAACACATCGAGAGTTTATTTACTCTCAAAATATTATAGAGTGATAACAACAACAACAATAAGAAGAATAGTACTCGTTTATTCAACCACTTTGCAGCAATCGCGCTGAATTACAGTGTTGGTCACAAGAACACTATTAATATCGCACAGTTACAAAATTATTCAGTCTGTCAGTGGCGCCCAGGTATTGATCTACACGTGTACCACCATGATCTACTTCTGTACCGGTTGGTACAACAAACTTCAAGGGCTCAGATAACTTTGCTTTAGACATAAACTTGGCAGAGAGGAGAGCACGGCAGTCCACAAAAGGGACCAACCCTGCTTCCCCGAGCCCCAGGTTATAGCTCAGGGCTGGAAATATGATCCTTATTGCTTTCCCTTGAAAAGATTCTACCAGCTCATTGAGGCACTCAACAAGAGAGGGCCAGATAGGTGTACTCCAAGCACTGACCGTACCAGAGAGCAGTAGATGTGAACCATGTCTCCCTGCTGGACCCTAACCTTCCTGAGTACCCTAAGGGCATACAGGCGTTAAATAAATGTTTGCCTTTTTAACGATATATTTTTAACGTTAAACATTGGTTTATACAGTGTGTTAGCGAGTGCTGGGACTCCATAAGTAGTATAAACTAATCAAGTCTGGAGCATCATATGCGAATACATTTGGATTGCAAAGATTTTTTGATGAAACTTATTCTAAATATTAACTTTGATATTTGAACATTCCTTTTATCTCGTAACATTTGTATTTCTGGTAAAAACACAAATAAACTACCAGTATTAAGGATGCATCCCTGGATATAGAACTAACTATAAAAAATGACAAACGTGGCAATTAACATATCAATGAATGATACTCTCATATTCTTGGCTGGACATTGACGTCATTGAGATATGGATCTTCTAAAGTTGTGCTCTTTGTATGTTTTAGGGTTCTATTGTTCAAGTCCTCCTGCAAACATTTGGGATGATGGGGTGTTTTGATCCAGAGTTATGGATGTTAGTTTAAATATTTTTCACCACAAAAGATTCGCTTATCCCGTTGGCCCATCGGCGAGTTACACAAATCACCAAATGTGTCCCAATTAGAATATTTTGGCTTGATAAACAATTCAAAGCTCAAATTAGATCTATAGTAAAACTATATCCATTACATTGGAAATATGGCTTTGCCAATAACTTTGCATAGGCCGCCATATTCGTGTACTAAAGTGGGACACCAACATAGCCGCCTCGTGATCAATCTGGCTCGTGTTTGTATAAACGCCATATCTCGGCTAGGAAATATATTCTTTCTCAAAAATGTGTACTTTTTTTACCTCTACCAGCTCAGACACATTTTAGTGACCCTTGTTAAAAATTGAATATCTTTGAGAGTTGCGTGACGTCAGGTTGCGTGACGTCAGGTTGCGTGACGTCAGTATAAGCCAAGAATAGCCTAATTTGGATTAATTTCTACTAGCTTCCGACCCACTAGTTTGCAGTGGCAATGAGATACACATAAATGCCCACGTTAAAGATCACTACCAAAATAAACATGCAACGATTAACCGACACGGAAATATCTTCCCACGTGATATCCCCATCGCGTTGCTGAATCTTCGGTACATGCTGCGACTGATCAGCGGTCATCTCCATGCCGCGGTTGTCGAAAACCTGCACAACACCGTTTCCACTTGAACTGGTCGACTTGTTCCTGCACGCACAACCACAGCAGTAAAACAGAGCTTTTGAGATGCGGCCTGGATTTCCTTTTGTGTAGAAAAGCCTATCAAAGTTGAGTATAAAATGAAGTTAAACTAAAAGTGAAATATTATGCCGCAGAATAATAATTGTTCAACAATATCATAATAATCATAAAATATTTATTGAAATAAATATAAAATTTAATAATCGTATTCAAAAACGGTATCAGTAAGATTAAAACAAATAACCAATTATTGTCTATCTTGTATTGTGTTTCATCAATACAATATAATTTATAGATTAAACTAAAATATTAATTTCATTTATTAATATTTAATGTACTTTTTTAGCTTTAAGCTTTTGTAAAACGCTTAGAACTTTAGCCTATAGCCGCTGTATAATAATTATCATTATTATTTAGAGGGTGTCTCCATCTTCCAAATTACGTCATCGTGACAAAATCAGGTCACGCTTGTTTGACCCATGTCATATTAATGTCTACCTGCTTGCCAAACAGCTTTGCATTGTGTACCCTATACATACATACATACATACATACATACATACATACATACATACATACATACATACATACATACATACATACATAC
>JANUFV010020678.1:0-11843 GCA_024757865.1 Epizoanthus scotinus
CCATTTGGCCCCAAGAGTTCAAAAGTACCCCTACTCCATACAACCATTTGGCCCCAAGAGTTCAAAAGTACCCCTACTCCAGACAACCATTTGGCCCCAAGAGTTCAAAAGTACCCCTACTCCATACAACCATTTGGCTTAATTTCAGTGTTTCCACCAAACCAACTAGCCATTTATTCTAAACAAAAGAGCTGATCACTACCTTGCTACATTGAGAAAATGTTCCTGGTCCTGGGCATGGCTTTCCATTGAATAATCAACCTCCAGTCCCTGTGGATGGACATTAATGATCTGTAAGTTTGGATTATCTCAAAACAGTACATGCATACACACATACATACATACATGTACATACATAGTTACATACATGTACATACATAGTTACATACATGTACATACATAGTTACATACATGTACATACATTATGTATACACACATACATGTACATACATTGTACATACACACATACATGTATATACATTATGCATACACACATACAGTCATCAACTGGGCATCACAGCTTTGTGAACATACACTTTCTGTTCTGTTCTGGTAAAAAACTAACAAAATTGAGATATATCCAGCAATCATCAAATTCAAAAGTATCAAACACTGATTAATCATTTCAAGTGCATTAATTTTGACCACATTTTTTTCCTAATGGGATTGACTAAACACTTTTGATCAGCTCAATGTAAATGCCACTAGGGCCAGTTTTCAAAGATAATAAAAACAATCCAATTTCAGATGTATTGTAAATACTGTAACTATACTGCTGCAGCTAAACAATCTCT
The DNA here is from genome assembly GCA_024757865.1 of Epizoanthus scotinus. NCBI lineage: Eukaryota > Metazoa > Cnidaria > Anthozoa > Zoantharia > Epizoanthidae > Epizoanthus > Epizoanthus scotinus. The sequence continues at coordinate 795 of JANUFV010020678.1, forward strand.
ATGTACTGCTATTCCTAAGCAAATCCAATGTGTTGACTACTGTGACAGGGATGTAGCTAAAATTTCAAACAGGCAGAAATTCAACTGTTGTAGGCAGGTAATTGAGCACGAAAGGCTTGAGCTTCTACTGGGGTCATATGTGTTTTTTCTCAGCCAGTAAAATTGTTACCCTTCAATCTACATCCCTGTGTAAGCTATAATATTATTTCTCACATTACAGTAAATGTATCCAAAACTTAAACTTCGTCACTTCAATACATCAGTACTGAAATCCTTGAGTCCCAATTAAATGACTTTTATAGATATGTACATGTAGTGTGGCACTTCATGACACATTTTTTAGGTCAATTGAGTTAACTTCAGTGTGTTTCTGTAATGATCAAAGCATTACATGACACTTCTCAAACTGTGTTTACTGTCCAAGTACTGTGATTAATAACTGCATTATTTGAATGATTGTGTACAGTCATGTACCTTGATATTAAATGCAACAGCAATGCAACCATGTTTGTATATATATATATTAATTACAATAACCATGCAAGGGTCACGCTCTACATGTGTACATGCACAATGATAGAATTACAATTAAGACTATTACTGGTACCTTTTTGGGGTCAACAGCATCAAAGTGCTTTGCAATCTGCAGGATAGCTTCTCTTAAGTCTGCAACAAGCTCTGCATAGTACCCAAAGTATAATCAGACAAGAATAGATGGTCATTGACACAACATACATGTATCACACCAGCTCACTGCCACTATAACCATCACTCAAACACATCCTACAGTACATGTATGTACAAAATACACAGCAATCAATAGTTAATGTACATGCAGCAAGTATGCCATTTTTTAATGTAGAGTTATGTAAAAATATAATTGAGTTGACATAATCTGACAACCAATTATCTACCAGCATTAAAAGTAATAACATTTTTTCCAAATTCATTCCTGGTTCATACAAAGACAAATTGGTCAAGCTGAATGCAAATCGTTATGGGATAATGTCAGTTTGTGTCATCCTGAATTATGTAAGCACAGAACCTCTACACATTTACTGCTTAATTGTTACCTGACCGAGTGTTTATATTCACTTCAAATCTTTATGGGATAACATCTGTTTGTGTCTTTCTGAATTATGTAAGCACAGAACTCCCACACAACTACTGGTTATTACGTGTTAAGTGTTAATATTTACTCAATGGCTTAAACATAGATAGATAGTTAGATAGATAGTTTATTTAAACATATAATGTCTAAGATCTTATAATCAAACTCGTTCAAAATATGTCATTTTCATTGCACTACGGGTTTGTTTATTTATACTACTAATTAAGCTACCAAATACAATGAAAGGAACTTAATCATCAATCAAATAGAATGTACATGTAGTATCCAACTGTTCAAGTACCTAATAATTATATAACTACCTGTCTGCTTGATATTCTTGGCTTTCCGTAAGGCAGTTTCTGCCTTTCCTGCAGTAAAATAACAATTCATTGATGTATCAGATCTCCATTCCAAATTAATGTGTTATGAACAGTCTACATCATGCACAATGTTTTGACATTTATCATAATCAAGTTTCTATTTCTATATACTAATTGAAAAACGAGAAAGTTGATGTATGTTAAGGCAACACTTACATGTAGTTCGTTATCAGTTTCACGTACACATTATTCTCTCTAAAGTTATATTTCAGGGTCCATATACACTTAAATCTAAGTTTTAAAATTTCTGGAGTTTCTTAGACTTTTTCCAAGAGTTTTAGACATGATATTACATGACTTCTACAACACTAAACCACAGACAGTGACTTGAAGAAAATAATGGCAATCATTACATATGTCGTTCAAATTCTATACATTTTTGACTGACCTTAATTAACAACTACATGTATGCAATAAACTTGCAACTATGATCTGTGTATGTTATCTTTATTCTCATAGCCTTAATACTAGTGACACTGCAATTGTGTGATGTTTATTCCCTATAACATTATTATATAACTTATCACAATTCTAAAAACACATGGGTTTTGAAAGCCAATGTTCAGCATTAATTTTATCCAAATAAATTTTATGGTAATTCAGATAATTTTATACTTTTAAGCTTTTTGTATCATTTTCTAACCACAAAGGGTTGCCAGAATTTGAAATAAATAATATACTTCTTTGTTATTTATAAAATGCAAGTCTGAGAGTAAAAAAGAACATGCTTTATAATTACAGGCAAATGGCTTAAAGCAGTGTTTTCTATTATTGTATAAAATGATTCAGTTTAACCAGCAAAATAATAATTATATAAAACGGTTTTAATCTTGCCCTGCTGGACAATCAGTTATTGAGAAGCAAATCATTTTAAAGTGATTATTAAGCATGCTTTAAACTAAACAGGGAAGATATATCATTCCATGATGCAATGGTTTGTGAAAACGTATATAAACATGTAGTAAACATCTTACCAAACAACATGCCAAAGAACGTCTTCTGTGGAGTCAGCGGTCGTCTGTTAACACTCTGTGAGTGAATAAAAGGACAGAACAGACAAACCATGATGCTTTCAACTCCACCTTTAAATAGTATAAACTGTCTTCTCCGCACTTTTAATGACATAATTGATCCAAACTAAAGCAGCTGAGAGCAAGTACAATGCTCTAAATTGTAGGCCCTGAGAACAAGTACAATGCTCTAAATCGTAGGCCCTGTCTTCCTTAAAATCATGTTATAGCTGACTATGTGACACTTCTTATCTGAATTCATCACTAGTCTGTGTTTCCATAGCAATAGAAGGTCAGTAAAACAATTTAAGTGTATTTCTTAGCTGATATAATATGCTAATTTCACTATTCTAAAATTGATTACTTTCCATAATTAATTGGCCTCAAAATAACATGTCTTTGAAAAAATCCTCTTTTGTGCTATAATTATTCTACTCCAAACAATCTCATGCATATTATACTCTCATTCACTACACCAGTCAAGATTTTAGAAAAATGACAGGCTAATATGTGGCATTGTTATTACAAAATATCTAGAATGATGTACCTTCTTTGTCAAGTGTTTGCCTGATTCGGTATCAATAAGTATCCCCAAATCAGCCATAAGGAATGCTAGATGTTTCTTCCTGTGGGCTTCCAGGATGACTTCTGTCAGCGAAGCTGAGGCCTTCAGTGCTGCCTGCACAACAGACATGATACAGTATTATATCAGATACAGTTGCAATACAGTCCTGCCACAATGTTTAGTTCATTAGAATGGCAACTGAGATAAAAGAACAACTAGCACTTAATAAATATTGCAGTGTAGCTGTTCTCTTAACTCAGTGTGGAAAGAAGTAACAGTCAGTAGTCTAGATAATTTTTATCTCCTAAAAAGCACTATAATAATTTCTAATGAAAGACATGTCAGCATAGAAATAAAAACGATACACATGAAATCAGCATCTAAATTCCAGATATTTTCTACAGGTTAAACATCAACCATTCAGTAATTAAAAAGTAAGATCTACATGACTACGATTCTCTATTGACTACCGTTATATATATAATTATATACTGTATATATGTGTTAAAACACAGAAACTCAAGGTTCAACAATATCCATTGTGTGGTGTACCTGAATAATTTCATCAGCATCATGAATGTCTCCTGGAATGTCAGAAAGTGCATTGAATATCTGAGCAGAGTTGTCCAGGGTCAGTAAATTATCTTCCTATAGAAAAAACAAGAATAGAGGAGATGAGTTATCATATTCAAAATATACTTTAACATCCATGCACTACATGTAATGCATTGTACCATAAGACCTGGGCTATCACAAGTGAAAGTTTGTGTAGACTTACATGGGTACCCTTACGTGTACATGTAATGCAAGCTGGCCTATTTTATAGATAATATATTCTTACTAGCAAAATGTTCAGGAAATAATCCCTCCGCCCTCAATGTTCAGGAAATAATCCCTCCGCCCTCCAAAAACAGCTCAGAGGAAGGAATAAGGAAAAAGGGACTAAAATCTAGGGGGTATATGGATGTTACTGACAAATGAAATAACTATTGCCAGACTTATGGTATGTTGCTCAAATAACTGGTACACACAGATGTGGCAGGTCAACAGTGGTTAACTGAGGACGATTGCCAGGATAGTTGCATATGAGTGTTCAGGATTTTGAAGAATTGTACACACAGTATTGGATGTTGACACACTCTTATAGATTGATACATAATTTATAGGCAAATTTATACTGACATGTTTATCAACGAACCTTTTTAATTCTTTGAAACATCTCTGACAATTTGAACAATGAAACCTTTGTATCACACAAAGTCATCCAAAAAGAAGCTCAGTACAATTTACTGTAATAATAACCATTTTTACAAGTATAGGACTGGTATAACGCAAACCGTACAGATAGACAAACAAAGCACCCCTTGAAATAAATATTCAAACAGCAACTGACCATCAGTAGGATTCCTAAAAATAATGTGTGTAATTCTGCAACTGGTTTCGGCTCCATTAAATCCTAAGTCACACATGTGTAGAGTAACTGATATCTCTCCTTTATAAAATTAATAACTTGTAGGTACAAGTGGCTACAAAAGCTTGTCAATAATGCTGGCTCTCAAATTATAATAAAATAATTGTCCCAATGCACGTACACTGTAGGTACATGTACTAGCATATATGTATGATTATGGTGACTGGACTTGAAAGATTATTCACTAAAATAACATTATAATTATATTATTTTATAACTTTTTACTGAAACTTAAAAGTGCTCAGGAGTTTGCAAAAACACAAATCAATAATTCATTCACTGCAAGATAAGACTTTACCTTTAATTTCAGCATGCCAAGCGTTATTCTGAACAGTGTGATTGAACCTTGATAGAAAAATATATCCCAGATTCGGAGGAGGATCTGAATGAGACAAATAGGAGTTCTAATTTATCAGCAAATGTATGTTATGTTAATGTATGTTAAAAAAATGTATGTTATGTTAAATAAATGTACACGTATGTTAAAGCATGTACAACAATGTACCTTTTTGTACTAACAAGGTAGATTTGAATGGATAACACTGCTAATTAGAAATAATTTATATGATATAGTACACGGTTAAGTTGTATGTTAGTATCCTTCTATTGAACTATCTAATCTGATTGTATACATGTCATGTATTTCACTTACTTTTGTATGCACCACACTTGCAAATGCTGTCAGGAACCAGTGTAGAGTGATGAGCGACAGTTCTAAAACAAAAGTAACATCATTTGAATTACAGTACAAACAATTTCACTTGCCATTGTACGCATTGTGAACATAATTTTAATTATGTATAAAAGCACTCCATACATGTACATGCATGGTAAGGGAATATACAGGCAGCATATGTGAGGAAAGGTTCAAAGTAGTATTCTCACTTGACTGAACAAATCCATTTTTATAAGTGAGCTGACAACAAACTTATATAATTAAGTGTACTTGTGAGTCATGTACAGTAGGGGTGAAATACATGTAGTCAGTGGCGTAGCCAGCCATTAGGCCTGTAGGCCCGGGCCTACAAATATTTCAACTAATCCTGCAAGGGGGGAGGGGAGGGAGGGGTTGTATACCAACGGATTCACCTTTCGGGCCTACAAAACTTTCAGATCCTGGCTACGCCACTGGTAGTATTATTTTTATAAAAGAGACACCATTTTCTCCCCATTAAATTGTTTTGAAAGTACACAGTTCTAGAATCATATGCATGTACATGATTGTATAAGATGGCATCTGAGATAGATGTTGTGTACTGAACTGGGGTGACTTTCATGCACGGATGAAGTCTGTCATATTGGTTGACAAAGATATTTTCTAAATCAGTGAACTATAATATTATTAAAACAATTAATAGAACAATGTTTACTTAATATATGATTATAAAGTACCCAAATGGCTTCACACCATTGCATGAGAAACTGTAAAAGCTCTCAGGTTTTCTTCAGGCTTTCACTAGTGTGACGTCACTTCGGTAGCTCCAAATTAGAGCTGGAAAACAATGTTCTATTGCATCATAATAAGACAATGTGGCATACCAATGTCGTGCTCTTTTAGTTGCTCATCTGCATGAGGGAGAAAACTGACAATCAACTGCCGCAACACTCTCTGGTCCGCCTGTGGTCAAAAGTTACACTGCTGTAAATAACATGTCTCATTAATCTGTGCTCAAGTAGTAACATAATTATTATCATATAAATTATCTGTATTATATCTATATTATATCCAAAACTCTTTCTCAAAGCAAAGCAAAAAAAACAAAATTTCCTTATCAAGAACCTGTGTAGAAGAATTAATGCTAGGATTTGTACAATTTCTGTTATCTAACATTCCATGACTTTTCCATCCATGCTGTTTCAATCACTTTGCTTGACTAATTTTACAAAAATCCATGGCCTGAAAATTCAGAAATGTCTCCAAAGTTGCACGATGGATCACAAAGCAGTTTCTTGTGAAGTAAGAACATAATAATTTATTATTTCTAGTTTGTTCACACAATTATTCTACATGTATCTAGTTCTCCACGACTTGAAGCAAATTGTTCAAGCAAATCTCCTTTTGGCAATCAGGACGTTTGTTTGTTTGGTAGCCACGTATTAGCTACAATCTGTTTGGCTACAGTTTTTCACTAGCCAATCAGCTTTTCTGCACTCAATTTCAAAAATCTGCAGTCAATTTCAAAAATCTGCACTTAATTTCAACTGAACTGCACTCCTCTTGAACAATCAGAACTGAGACATTTTTGTTACTTTATGATTATAATAATAATAATTTAATAATAATAATAATAATAATATTTAAATGAGTTAATGAGGGTTACAATCATGTAGTGATCACTTCATACCTGTACCCCAATCAGTGTACTGGAATAGTATGATGGTGGATTCAGGTCTTCAATGATTGTACACATCAACCAGAAGGAGTCTTCCTCTTCCACAAATAGAAGTAGTGATGCAACAATCTACAACACATGCACATACCAGACAACTCAACAGACTACACTGTATATGTAAGCAGTACAGTACACTGACAGTCCATGTATTTACTACTCCAGAAGCTACAGATTAAAGGACTGGGCTCATCTGTGTACATGCACTTAAAAGATCCCAGAAGGCAATGCTTTGACAAGTGTTTTGCATTATTAATAAATCATCAAGAATGTTTCTTAAGCTATTGTGTTTAGCACAAGGCATGTTACATAATAATTATACATGTACATGGTATACTTGGACCTACAGTACGTCAGTCTGTGTTACATGTACATGTACTAATGGCATACACATATGTACATTGTATAGACATCACAAAAACTATAGTGAAAGTCATTGAGTACTGCAGCACTGAGCACAGACTGTGTAAGAAGGGGGGGGAGTACCAGTAATTTGCCTGGGCCTAATTATTTATCATTCATTTATAATGTTCAATAGCCCTTCAAATGCTTTAATGGTGACCAGTGCCCCTTATCCACACCCCCCCCCCCTCATATTTCTTTGCAAAAGATCTGCTGAACCATAAGAATGATATTTACAAAATCAACACCATCAAACTAAGAAAAAAAGTTCATATTACTAGACAGTACTATTAAAATTATAATTGATAGAAAACAAAAAAATAATGTCAGATATATTGCAACTCATAACTGCAATTTATGTCTTATGTTCAATTTATCTTAGACCTGTAAATTATAAATATTTATTTATTTATTACTGTTCACTGAACACATATAGTGTGCAACCATTAACTACTTACCATGCCCATCCCCTGACAGTAGCCAATATCTGGATACAACCAGGACAGAGACCTGAGAATTCTCCTCAACCTCAAAACACCAGTACATGTGGTGATCGAGAAACAAGCGTTGCTGGGCATTGTTCGTAAGAGATCCTGACAGCAAATTAATTTAAAAATATATGTTACTTAACACATTCAAGTATTTCAGTGAATATAATTTTCATCACATTACACGTCAAACATTATTTTACAATTTCAGAAGAAACAGTTATTAGTTAATTTATTAGTCTACCTAACTAAAATGTTTTACATTTTATGACTGTAAAGTGACTTATCAATGTCAATCTTATGTATAGGGATATATTTATACACACTAAGTCTAACATATTTATTACTACTAGTAAAATTATATATAATAAACTGCAAGTGTCAAATCACATAATTTACATGGGCAAAGGTAGTTTTAAGAGCCCATTTTCAAGACATGCAGCCCTCAGGCCGAGGCCAAGTGTGAAACTAAAGAATGAATAAATGTTGGTGCTTGTATAGTGCACCCTGCATGTCTCAATGCACTTCACAATGTTATACATTGCATAAGCTGCCAATTATGATATAGATATACAGGCCACAACACCGGGATCACTAGTACCCTATTCTTTTTGTTAATTATGTGGATTCTTTTAAAGTCCCCCACAACAAAAATTAGTAATTAAGGTATGAAACTTAGCACCAAGCCTCAAGTTGATGTTCTTGTTCCTAGTAACCGGATTGTATGTACTACATGTCATTGTGCTAATTTAAATCAGAAATAAATCATTTTTTTATGACACCAACATGATAAAATTTCAAATTGACAATTAACTAATCATTACCTTTTCAATTTGTTTGGCACTTGGAGAGTTCTCATCAGAGCTTGCTTTGACTATTTGCTGTTGACACGAAGGATTTTAGTATGATCAGTGTACATGCATGTACTACTCATAATGTGTAATTCCAGAAAATATCCATGCCCCCTCCCCCCCCCCCCACCTTAAGTTTTAACATATATATTTTACATACAGTGGAAGCCCAATAATGATAAAGAAAATGAATAACTCTTGTTAAAAGCATAATTTTCATTGACATTACATTACATTACATTACATTACACAGGGTAAACCAAGCATATACCACTAAGGTGTAAACTGGTGGCAGTTAACATGTAAAACTGGAGGGCAAATGTCATTCCTGCTTGGCTATATGTACATGATATGTATCATTACTGATCCTCGCATTCTGTCGAACTGCAACAGTGACTTCTATCCACAAGTTACATCGTGTTTCAATAAGTAAGTTTTCCACTAAGATGTGCTTACAAAATATTTCATATAACTATAAAATAATGATTTCCTAAATTATGTGATGAATTGTGCAGTTGCTCCAAATAATCATTGTCAGAAAATAGTCCGCATAATAAATTATGTTATGGTATATATTCCTTATATGGCTGCAGCCAAGTGATAAATTATGTCAAATTATACAACAGCTAATCAATGGTGCACTGATAATGAAAAACCTGCTATATTTACCCTGTAGGTAAAATCGCTATTTATCTTCTTCTGTAGGGCTCCAGATATTCTCATCCATATCTGAAAACAACATTGATTTGTTTTTAAATAAAAAGATAAATTTGTAGTTACATGTAGAAATGTAACTGCATTGTAAGTCATACATAATGATTAATAGTAAGAGCACAATGCCAACAAAGTTTTAAAATTTCAATCTATTAAAATAATACATAATTATTTTAAATTGCACACAATATAATAAAATTATACGAAGCATGTAAAGTGTCTTTGTATTATTTCAAGATAAGGTACTATAGATGTACTCACTTATAATAATAATAATAATAATAATAATGTTATTAGTATTATTATTATTTTAATTTATAATATTTATTGTTTGACATATTAAAGGCATGATAAAATGTATAAAAATGTTTATACATGTAGGAATACTTTGGAACTTTTTACTCAAAGCCTATATAAGCTTTATTTATACATTATTATTAAATAATAACATTTTATTATTACTATAATAATGATAATGATAATAATAATAACAATAACAATAACAATAACATGCCCTTTTGTAAAACTATTCAAATACATTCATTGTTTTTTTTATAATAACTGAAATAGTTAATATTATATCACATGTATTATTATTATTATTACATAATATTTATATAGGCATAAAGATTTGTTTCTGACAAGGATATTATTAACTATTTCTAATCATGGTTGTCTACAGAACAAACTTCTGACTTACTCCCTCTACCTGAGGAATGGATCATTAACTTGGCAAGAACCCCAACTGAACATAATGTATGAAACAGTGATTGGCATGCCTTTATTACACACAATACATTTAACTGACAAACTTACTGGAGCCCTCATACTGTGAGGAATGCCATCATAAACCAAATCTCTTAACTTGTCTGATCGGGGTAAACTTGGCGATACCTAATTGTTAAGAATTGCATAATATATTAACAACAGTTTAACATGATTGTGCATTTGATTTGTTCATATATAGGTTCTAGCTTTTATTGCGTTCGACGAAGGAGAACGCAATCCTAATCTCAACTGGTGTGGGCTCCATGTGGTCAATGGGATATCTGTCACATGCTTTCGACCAGGCGCGAAGAATCGAGATTTTTTGGGTGGTTGGGCGATGTGCAAAATCTGCACCATTTTGAATTGATAAATAACCTATGACATCATGCGCACGCACCTATTTTCTAAAAGATGTCCAAAAGAATTGAGGGCTCTTAGAACTGGAACAAGCTCGTGCTTGGGAGACAAAATGTATTTATACTCAGTCAAACTCAGTACAGTAGTAAATAAATGTTTTAAAACATTTGGCATAATCTGTCAAAGCCAAATCAAGTGTGTACATAACTACCGATCTTACCGCTTACGAGCTACAACAAATCGAACAATGCCTGGCCTGGCCTTTTGCTTTGAATCGATGGCGAAGATTGAACCGAGTCATAGACCTTTTCATCTTGACGGGTAGGCAAGACCTCTGATGCTCTGATAATTTACAGCCACAAAAGTAAATCCAACAACTCTTATTGTTGCTTTCTTTAGTTCTATGTTATCTGTAATAATATTTTTTTCAGTTGCATGTTTAATCCGAGAATACTTAGTTTTGCGTAGAACTGAAGACCAAATTTATGTCAGTCATAAGAATTAGAACTTTAATAATAGAAGGCGCTAGCGATCACTCGTTC
>JANUFV010020789.1:0-11843 GCA_024757865.1 Epizoanthus scotinus
GTCACGATGCCGTACCTGAATTTTGGCCCAATTCCCGTCCGGCCTCTCCTGTTTTCTACGCGAGATGTTGTGCTTTAACGTTTGACAGCACTGCGTTTACTAAACCAAAATGGCGGACTTGCTGCAAACCGTAGACCGCTGCCCGCCGTTTCCCGTTCGCGGTATACAGGATTGCAACTCTCTATTGTCATCAATCCCGCACATTGTTGACGTGACCAGAATGTGAATGCTTCTGGGTTAATATCTGTAGCAAGCCAAATACTTTTATGCTGCAAGATTTCTATCGTACGGGTGTTTATTTATTCCAATTCTTAATATAATTAAACCTTCATTAAAATGACACATACGTAACAAGCAGCCAGAACACTTGCCTTCGCTTAAGATTCCGTGCAGAAATCCGTATATTTATTGCTCGTCTATTATAACACTGCTCGTGTTGACAGCCGGTCCTCACTAAATTGCTTTTCGTATCTCAACGATACCCGTACTTATGACGCTGAATAACAACTTATTTTAAAATGTTCACTAATATGATTTCTAAAATCCCAGACGTCGAAATAAAGCTAGATATCGCGAAACAGTATGTTGTTTGCTTGACCTCCTCACAGTGTGGCAGCAAATGACAACTTGAATACAAAACACACTTTTATCCACAATGCTTTGTGATCAAGGGTGACCCTCTTCCGCATATGGAGTATAGATGCTTGTTAGATCCCGAACCTACATATATACCCCTTCGATGATAATGTTCTTAACATTTGTATATAGATCCTCGGAAGCATCGAATCCAAAGTATGAGTCTGTCCACCTTGATCAATATGACACTCCTTATGCGACGGTGTACGAGAAATCGTCCGAGGTACACAAGTCTTCTAATGGCGGTTATGTTGAGGTAGAGAAACGTTGCAATGATAATTCAGACATCAGCCCATACGCCGCAGTAAATCACAAGACTCCAGAAGGGAGCCCCAAGCCAAGCGCTGTGTACGCACAAGTTGACTACACTAAGAAGAAGAAAAAGGTATGAGCGTAATACACACGCATATACACATGTACACGCACACGCACACACACACGCACATACACACAGACACACAGACACACAGACACACACACAGACACAGACACACATACACACATACATACATACATACACACACACACATACATAAATACATACATACATACATACATACATACATACATACATACATACATACAGCTTGTGCCTCGCAGAAAAGTTTTGCATTTTAAATACTGACAAAAAATATCTCCTGAACAAAAGATTCGAACTGTTAGACAAATGCCGTCATGACATATTAAAACTATGATTAGTTTCCAGTAACTCGTGAGTTTCACGCGCTATGCGATCATCAGACTGGTTAAGGATGGTAATTGCGAGAATGTTTAAGGAGGGCGTGTAGGGTGATATTGCTTCTGATTGGCTGCATATAATTTGTTCTCATGACGACATTAAATTTTGGAGATCAGCTCCGATCTTCTGTTCAGTAGCGTTAATCTATCTGCGTCCAGTATGCAAGTCTTCTCTGTTAGGCACAAGCTGCATCGTGATGAGCCTCCATTGTACTGACCAATCACAGCTTTAAATCAAGGTTTAATAACCACAAGAAACCCTTCAAGAATCGGATTATTCCAGCGAAACCGCCTTATCCAAATTCATCTGGGAGTTGAAGGACAATGAAACCGATTATGCCATCAACTGGTCTATTCTAAAGCATGCGTCCCTCTATGCTCAGATGCACCCCCGACTACAATTACATGTACATTTCACGACCGTGTAACAACTGCAACATCCCTGTTAGTATGTGTAACCCCCTATCAACTTGTTGCAGTATTTGGCTTTAGACCGTTCCAAACGTGTAATAATAGGTTTTATTTGCCCTGTGCTCTGTTTCAGCGTAAACCAGGAGAGTTGCTGTATGCTGATTTGGACCTGGAGAGTGAATCCTCCCCGTCGGTGGTAAGGAAGAACTCGCCAACAGAGCCCACCACGTATGCAGAGGTAACGTTTGACCGTCCAGACCAGTACGCCAATGTCCAACAGAAGCCAAGCGTGCCAGAGGGCGAGTACGCACATGTGACACATCCCGATGTCTAATCCTATGTGTGTCAGAACGCACGACCGATCTATCTGAACAATGTGAAGGAATATTCAGTTGTATGGATTGAATCGTTGACATTCAGCCATTCTAGTATTGGAGATTTGATCCAGTCTGTGGTTTAAACATTTTAGTCTCTTGTTATATGTTTCGACATTTGTTCTCACTGGCAGAATATTGTTCGCTGCATGTATTGGCAGATCAGCCATGAGGCTCTACTGTTCACCTGCCAAAATTGTGAAACTCGACTAATTTTAAAAATTCTTAAGGGTTGTTTTACACTGTGTAAAGTAATGATTTTAATGTAGATTTTAGATTGCATTTGTTATTAACACTTTGGAAATACTTCAATTTTTCAGCCATATGCCCACGTCCCGTTTTACTGTAAGAACGATTTATTGTTTTTTCTAATGATGCAGCAATACTAATTTATTCTAGCTGACCGAGAGAAGTGTTTAAATCAGAGTGCAATTTTTTAAATTTTGAAACCTGCAATTGCAAAATGAAGAAATCAAACGCTGATTGGCTAGTGGAGAATCATGAGCCAATCAGATTACAGCTAATACGCGGATGGCCCATGGAACGAGTTACAAACTGCAAACGTACCTCATTTTTGCTTTGTAGATTTGCTTAAAGTTGAAGCAAAAAAAAAAGTACAACACGCAAAGAATCAACAGCGAATGACTAAATACATTCGATTCATGCAGCAGAACATCAAATTGCGCATTTGAGCTAGGGAAACGATTAGAACTGAAGCTCAGGGCCCGGTTCCTAGAAAGTGGGTTAACCTTGACCCAGGGTTAAAATTTTAACCCAGGATTGAGTTTACGGCCTTACAGACTGATTTGGGCTGTGATGTCGGGTTTATGTAAAGGGTTGCTGGGGAATGTTTCGATAATATCTTTTAAGCACCAGAGTATGTTTCGTAGATGAAAACATCTCATTTGAAATTGGGCCTAACCCTGGGTTAAAGTTAACCCACTTTCTAGGAACCGGGCACTGAACTGTAGCCATAAAGCTTATAAGAGGATATTAAATAAGATAGAAATGGGCTAGTTGAGCTCATATATTACTTCGTTAAATGGTAATGTAGTATTTAACTGGAGATGGTAAGGAGCAGCCGTTTACAAATTTGAAAATATTATTCCTATAGGCTTGACTGTGTTCAAGTGTGTAATGAATAAAGACAGTGAGATCTTCAGCTTCGGACCTGGAGTATAATTACAGGGTCATTTATTGTATAATTATAATTCTACATTGAATGGTAATATGAAAAATAAAATTGTATTGATGTGGGCTTAAAATTAAGCATATTTAAGTTTTAATTTTCATTTGTATATCATATAATAAGTATATATTAATATCTATAACGCCAAGAGTGACCAAATGTATTGGAACTGTGTTGTGAGGCTTATTCACTGGTTCTTAATGTAGTTAGTTATACTTAATTAAATAGTTGCGTATATTATAATTTAACTTGTCCAGAAGATAATCGATATCGGCAGCGATAACATATATGGAAAGGAGAAACGCTTTCTATTATTAAATGGCCAGTTCTACAGCTGATTTCAGAAAATTACATAGTTAAATAATTTGCATATGAAATATGTTCGTCGGGGCTCGAAGCATTTTGGGCCATGTCAATAATAAGTCCTCAGGCCAACACTATATTCGCTTAATAATATTCATTACTATAATCTGCTTCAATCGCTTTCTACAACAGGCTATCGACCAAATAGTGTGCTTGGAAACACAGGTGTATCTTCAAGTCATTCACATTTAGTTAGTCAATATTTTTGGAAAACATATTTTTGGGAACATATTCTTTGTTGTTTTGTTGGATTTGAGAGACAAAACTTGCACACGCGCTATGCCGTGAAACTGCACCTTTAAGTCTTTGTTTCATTCTGTTTAAGCTAAAATTGCTTCATTGTTCACCCCATTGGTTCACTGTACTTTCAAATTGTCAGAAAATAGTTTAAGCTTGAATTATTGTTATGTAAACGAACAACTCTGGCTTGTATCAGCCGTTTAGCAAACAATTAGAGGTAAATCTATCCTTGTCAATAAAAGTCAACTGAAGATATATTTACAGTTATTGCAATAAATAAAATATGATGTAAAGAACTAATAGAAACGTAACTAGTATATGATTGTATAGTTTACTCGGGGGAACTATTTGTTTAGTTGAAAACTCCATTAAATGTATCATAGTAGATCTTGAAGAGTATTGGTCCTGATTTTGAACTTGTATTGTGAAAGCGATTCATTCAAGTACATCTAAAGTTATCCGGAAACTGAACAGCATATAAAAATGTTAATTAAAGTAAATATTTAACTTTTAAAACATATTACA
The DNA here is from genome assembly GCA_024757865.1 of Epizoanthus scotinus. Taxonomy (NCBI): domain Eukaryota; kingdom Metazoa; phylum Cnidaria; class Anthozoa; order Zoantharia; family Epizoanthidae; genus Epizoanthus; species Epizoanthus scotinus. The sequence continues at coordinate 4,477 of JANUFV010020789.1, forward strand.
CAACTATTAAAATGTAATTCTGCAATACTATTGTCACAATCTTGCTCAAGAAAGGTATAAAATTATGATCACACTTCGATACTGTGCAGTAAAAATGACTGTATCGGTATATATTGATCTGTTTCTAGTTTTGTTGTCTGTTCATTATATGTAAATGATTACGGGTTTTATTGATCGCTATATCAGTATGCATTGTACTGGTATAGAGAGCCTCGTGTTTTCGGTTTAGAACACTGAGACATTATATCATCCTTTGTACACGTTCGGCTACGAACACCTGAAACTAAAAGTACTATCCACTTGCTTAAAGCAAGATCGGAAAGACTTTGACGTCATTAAAGCAGTTTATTAGTTGTCGTTTTAGCTGCTGTGTATTATATATCAAATAGTCCATTCGACAGACAACCATGAAGATGAGTGGTAACGGTTGGTTGGGCCTTGCTATACTGTGTGTCTTACTCGGTAGAGTCGCAGGTAAGATTCTGAATCAGTGTTTGCCGTTATCAGGGCGCGATCAGTTATGCAGGGAAAAAGGTTCGGATCATTATATATTTTGTATATTTGATCATGACGTCTAGGACCAGAGTCTGTAGGACTCTCTCGTGAGACACTTTCGTTATCCATGTAGTCATACATTAATGGTGGATTTACGTGTGGTATCGACGATACACTTATTTATGGTTCACTCGTCAGAAAATCGAACAAGCAGTATGATATTTACAAATGCTCCTGTCCTCCGAGACGACTACTAGTAGAGAAAATAAGTGTAAGTTGTGTTTTAAGCTTGCTACGAGTCTTACTACAATTAATCGCAAGCAAAGCTTACTGTTTACCAATACCATTTCGTTATAGAATAGGTCAAGATGGCAACATGCTTATAACCAAACGGATGGTAAATTTCAGGCGATGCTGTCGGATTTCAAGGACACATCACAGCCTGTGCAAAAACAAGTTTTAATCGAGAGACGTTTTCGTTTTCCATGCAGACAAAGTGTATTGACTGTGACCTGTTTATTGAATATTATTCCAATAGTAAGCTCGGAATACGCAACGCAACGCAACGCATTTACTATTTTAGCCATGGTTGAAAACTAACAGCTCAGTTTGTAAAGTCTGATTTTGATATGATCTTTATATAAAAGTCGGTGCATGAAGATCAGGGTCCTGATCTTTAAAGATCGTCAATGGCCTTACCGACAAGTGTTTCCATTTATATACCGCGGATCGCATTACATATAAAACAAACTACGAATATGGCGTTTACTAATAAATATTAGGAAAACTCCTGAACTTTGGTGAACATTGCTCGAGCAAATCGGCACTTTCGCACCCTTTAGCTGTAGACGCTTAATATTTGCATCATAATGGCACAGGTGAATGTGAAGATATCGCTGTCGGAGTTGAAGGCAGCAGCAGAATCTACAATAGCAACATCACAAGCAGCTCAGAGCACAACGCCACCACACCAGCCAGTAACGGCCGACTAAACAACATCGCAGGCTCGTCATGGTGCGCTTCATCATGTGACTCCAATCCGTACTTACAGGTTGATCTGGGTTCAGATTACATCCTTTGCGCTGTCGCTACTCAGGGGAACTCTCAGGCGGATCAGTGGGTGAACAGATACCAAATAAAACATTCATCATACGGGATCAGCTGGCAATCGTATAATGAGTATGGACAGACAATGGTATGACTATCTAGATTGTTAGTTGTGTTCAATGCTAGAGTCCTCAAGAGCACAAAGCACGCTATTTATGACTTAGTGTGCATCTACAAACATAATTATTTTAAATTATTCTAGTCAAAGTTAAGAAACCTTTGAGTTGGAACCCGATCAATATTTAGAATATTAATCATGTTCAATGCCACAGGCCCTGCAGCATAAAAGAACCTCTTTAAAAATTGTGATTTGGTGTGCTTGCCCATCATCCCAACTAGAAAACTATAATTATTCCAAATTATCATAATAGAAGATAAGACACGGAACATTTAATATCGTGGGGTGATGGTGGTCAAGTTATTTTGTTGCAATGTTATTTTCTTACAATTTAGGGTACAAAATTATCTTTTTCACCTTTCCCTTTTCTTCACCAAAGAAAATCCAATACATAACTGCACCTGTTTTTATTGTAACTCCCAAGACCTTCAAAGGGAACTACGACCGCAATACCGTGGTGAAGAACTTCCTGAACGAGGGAATCCAAGCTCAGTACATCCGTGTTTATCCTGAGTCATATTACAACGGGATTTGTTTGAGGCTCGAAATCTATGGACAGAGCTTGAAAGGTATATTGATAAACATTTTCGTTTTTCAACTGAATTTACTGTTATTTCTCTTTAACTTTGTTCTGTAGTTTGGAAATCCAGTTGCGTTAGCACTTTACCCAATTTCAATAGTGTTTGTGATAAGTAACAATATATGTGCAATATGTATTACTATACGATGGATAGTAAAACAGTTAAGGAATAGGACACCACAAAAAATCCCAGGCTAGATCGGGTTTAACCTTTGATTAACTGTATTGGTTATTTTAGGTCGTAAACGTACTTTTTTCTTGTATCTTTAAATCAATTTATGTTTAGTAACTAACTATAGTTGTTGCTGTTGTATTATAATACATGGTAATGCAGCATACAACCGACTTGAAACATTTTTACCGAAAGATGCTTATATGTTTCAAAGTTGTAACTGTATCCAATCGTTTTCTTCTCATTTAGAATCTACAATTTATCTTCAACAATTATATTGACTCTAACATGGTGCTAGTTGAGAGTATGTTAACATGCCGTATATTCTATTTTAGATTGTTCAACAATAGCCATTGGTGTTTCAATCACAGGAAAAGTTCCTAACCACAGATTCTCTGCGTCATCACAATATAGCTCTAACAATGCCCCCTACAGTGCAAGGTATAGTTCCAGATACGGCTGGAGCCCAAAAAAGGCTGGTAGAGCAGGTTCCTGGCTACGAGTGGACCTTGGTAGCGCCTACTTTATCTGTGCTGTGGAGACTCAAGGTGCAACGACGAATAATGAATATGCCAAGGAATACAAACTCAGAGTATCAATGGATAATGGCCAGTGGCAGTATTATAAAGAGAATGGGCAGGACAAAGTATGTCCAATAGCTTTTCTACAATATGAACATAATCCAGCGCTACAGTAGTTTTGCAAATATATTTAATTAAATATTATATATCATTATGTAAGTAAATACCTTAATTTTTCGAATGAACGCCTGGGACGTTTTTTTAAGAATGATACTGCTTTGCCTGCTTTAGAGGTTCAAAACTCAACTTCGTTTCCTTCGTGTAAGTACGTGGATGGTCAGTGCGTGATTTCCCGCGTGATTTCCCGCCAAAGCTGTATAACCTTTTTCTTCTCAACGCGCAAGATTTCAATTGCAATTAAACGTAATCGACAAAGCATTTGTAACTGGTTAAAGGTGGTTGTAACTGCAGTTTTGCACAGATAAAGTATGTTGATAAAGTTCCTGGTAAACCCCCGGTTAGCAAATGAAGCGAGATGTATCTCTTTGATCTTTCAATCCTTTTGCAGTCCTTCAACTTCAAAATCCTTAAAAGTTTATCTTCTGTATAAGTTTTGGGCTGGAAAATGTATTATATATTTATGTAGCTTCCTCAATTGATACAAAATCAACCAACTGAACATGAACTGTAAACCTATTTATTTTTTGAATACCTCAATTGGGTTAAAATACCAATTCGAGCATGCGATAATAATTCTCATATCATATGATCGTGGAGGACTTTTTCTTAACAGTGTCCACAAACCATTGTTATATTTTTTTTATCTTATCCCCTCCCCTCCCTCCTTCTCGTTATTAGAAGTAGAAGTTTACTCTCACCATGAACTAACTATCAAAGATTCCCGGACTTACAAAAACCATTTTCCGAGGACGATTTACATCAAGGCTAGTAACAAAGTGATCATGTATTTATTATATTTCAATCCAGGTGTTTTCCGGAAACAAAGATCATTTCACCAAGGTCAAACATTTACTGACGCAGCTGACAAGAGCAAAAGTGATTGAAATATGGCCAACAAGTTATCAAAATTATCCTACAATAAAAATGGAAGTGTATGGTATTGCGCAAGGTATGTAACAGCCGTCGATGTTTGTATATATGTATCTCAGCTTTTCATCTTTTGTAGAGTACAACTCTGTGAACTTTCACATAGAGAGATCTAAACTTTTGAATGACAGAAACAAATCAGATAAAATTATTTCCCATTGTGTCCTAAATTGTGTAGAAGATTATTAGAAAACATGCACATATTGTTTATTCATGAACTTAGGGAAATATTCCCACCCATTCCCGTTTTCCGGCCTAGCGTAAGCAATCTGAAAAAAAAAATTGGCTCCATAAAAGTTTAGACAGCACCAATGAAGAAGCATGTTACCAACGACAGGGTATATACAAACGACATCATATCGTGTCAAATACGATATATATATATATCTTATTAGCCGCGTGCGAGGTCCGTATGTTATACTACCGAGTTTTTTTTCCTTCCTTTCATGGCTCAAGTGCGACATGAAAAAGTTCAGGAACAATGAGGATCCATATCTTACCTTAAGGGCCGAGCAAACAATGATAACTTGATACTTCGGAGCAAATTGAGGCGCGCAAAAACTTTAAAAAGTAGACAATGACAGCAGCTCCAGCGCACGGGCTCCGTACCTTAAATTGACCAATCACAGCGCGCAAAATTAACCAACCATGAAATAGAACTAGACTTCAATTTTGAGTATAATGTCTGCAGTTTCATCTAATTACACAGCTTGCAAACATTATCTTGGATTAGAGGATGGAACAATACCAGACTCCAGTTTATCCTCCTCATCTGGAACTGCGATTGATAGCCGTCTATACAACAACGCCTCGTCATGGTGTTTTTCGACCTTAAACACGGAATATCTACAGGTTGACCTTGGGGGAACGAAGACAGTCACTGGTATTGCTACCCAGGGAAGCTCTTCAGGCACAAAATGGGTGACGTCATATTCACTTAGCTACAGTCAGAATGGAATCTTATGGACGGAATACTTTGAAAGCAACGTTACAAAGGTAAAGTAATTTACATTAGAATTAAAAACACATTTTTGAGTACAATGTTACATTAAATTTTATTATTATCCTAGAACACATTTCAGCCAATCACAGGCAAGATGAGCCTAATATCAGATGATATGGCGGACAATAGAAGCAAAACGCTTTAGGTCCTGTCCACACGTATCCGGATATTTTTGAAAACGGTTAATTTTTTCTCCGTTTTCAAAGACATTCGCGTCCACTCATAACGTATTCGATCCTTATCGGCTTTACCCACGAAGAATCTAAAAAGATGGAAATAACATTGCATTCCCCACAGAGCATGTGTGTTTCTAGTAATATGAGCCCGCAAGCAGCTATTGACGTCATCGTATTCGAAAACCTCCGTTTTTGTCCGTCCACACGACAACCCTCATTTTTAAAAACCTTTGTTTTCAAAAACTTCCACTCTGGAGAGCATTAATTTTCGAAAACCTCTGTTTCGGTGCTCGAAAACGCAGTTTACGTTAGGACGGAAGGCTAAAACGGAGAAAAATATATTCGTTTTCAAAAATAACCGGCTACGTGTGGACGGGGCCTAATATTGCACGCAGATACTGTAAAAAGTGGAGGGGGAAGGATTTTAGATAGCGAATGCATCGTATAATATTGCATATAGATCGAGCCAATTGTTTTTCGTAGTTATGGTAGGGTGGTATACATACAATCGAGTTAGTCTCTCATCAAAATATATCCCGTATAAATTCACTTTGTTTAACTAACAGCACGTTCATAATATATCATTTCAAACAGGCAGCTGGATCTGCCGTCAGAATGAGTTTTCAAGCAGTAGGTAGTGATATAGATTTGAGCCTTGGCAATGCCCAGTCGCTTTTCATGTCAATACACTGTTTCGCAAATTAAATCAGGAAATATATGATAACACACAAAAAATGACTTTAAATACGTTTTTATTTCTAAGTACTTTCTTTCCAAAGTAAAATCTTAAAAATGTATAAGCTCTACATAAATTATGATTTGTTATTACACTTAATTACCTGATGTTTTTAATCTAAATAGACCTTTGTCCGAAATAATAAGAACAAACTGGAAATGCAGTGGCTGACGTACCCTGTGGCAGCTTCGTACATCCGGGTCTTCCCGATGACGTCATTAGGGGGACACTGTCTGAGGATGGATGTGTATGGTTGTACCGGTGGTGAGTGATTACTTGAAGTCCGTATCTATCTGCTTGTTGTAGGGTTACATAGTTTTCCTATGCGGTGCTTTGTCTGAATAATTTCCATCAGTTTAGTTTATTGATAAATAAATTGAAATTAAACACAAGTCAGTAACTGATCGTCAGTAGGAATACTTAATATGTGTGCAATTTTGTAATTGGTTTCGGCTCCATTAAATCCTAAACCAATTGGGGAGCATTTTAGGCGAAGCCACCTACCGTGTGATCATAGTTACTTGTCAAACATTAGTAAATATAAGGAAAACCGTATTAACACAATGTATTAACACACAAGTAAACGCAGCGAACGAGTGTGTTGCAAAACGCCACATGAGAAGACAAAAATAAGCTGTATCTTCACAGTCATGTTCTTTGTTATCATATGAAAATCAAAAAGAAAAAGAAAATTAATGAACCAGCAAACAAAAAAATCATATAAAAATCAAAAAAATAATTTTTTGAGCTAGCGAACAACAAATTCAGCTGACGTATGTCCAAATGTATGTACATATATATCAACACTTTTATATTATGTATCTTACGGATTTTCATATCAAAAATATTGTCCGGAAGAAGTATAGTTTGCGGCTGCAATTTCAATATGTTATATTTTAAAAAAAAATTGAATTTATGGTTGCTATAGCAATAACACTAACGGAATTACAACTATTTTATTAACATTTTATGAGAACAAATCATGAAGTTTCAGCCTCCTATTACATAGGGTTCCAAAGTTATGCACACCTATACACATTAATTAAACATTTGTATACATCGCTATTATATTCATTAAAACATTCGCATCAACGTAAGCGATTTTTTCATGATAGATACTGAATTTTGTTTATTATTTCATCTTTTAGAATTGCCACTGGCTCCGATTCAACTTCTATTATCAACGATCACTGTAAACTCTGCTATTCTTTCTTGGAGTGCGCCCCCGGTGACACAAATCCCATATACTGGATACATTGTGCAGTTCGTGGCAAATAACGTTCATAATAGCACGAAGATCGGCGAATCTCTTGGATCAGTAAAGAGCTACAACTTACACAACCTTTTACCTT
>JANUFV010021011.1:0-11838 GCA_024757865.1 Epizoanthus scotinus
ACGACCACGACCACGACCACGACCACGACCACGACCACGACCACGACCACGACCACGACCACGACCACGACCACGACGGCAACGGCAACGACAACGACAACGACAACGACAAACGTCAACAACAACAACCACAGTACCTATGACAGAAATAATAATAATAATGATGATGATAATAATAATAATAATAATAATAATAGTAAATGATAATAATAATAATAATAATAATAATAGTAAATGATGATGATAATAATAATAATAAGAATAAGAATACTAATAGTAATAGCACGCATTTGTTAAAGCGTACAAGTTCAAGTTATAGATCTAGGAAGCTACAAAAACTTTGTAAATGAGTTCAAGCTATCAATACAAATATAAAGAGTAGAAATTATGCAAAGAAAGAACTAACTAAAAGATATGAAATTCTCATTAGTTAAACGCCAACATTTATCTTCAAAAGTCGACGAACATTCACGTTTTCTAGATCAGAACATTCTCAGTGGGTGCGAGGACAGTAAAATATATCCTACTGTATACGATTTCAAGTTAAAAGAAAGCTTGTATGTATGACTTGTTTTTGGAAGATGATTGTGTTACCCTGCAGTACCTTTGGATCAAAAGCATGTGAGAACAGCTCGCCTAACATCTTAGCGTAACTTTCAGACTTTCCGGTCTCCGTTGCATACAGGATAATGGCCTTGTACCGCTTAGACATGGCCTGACCCATCAATTTGGCTGAAAACTTTACCGCCCTGCAGTGAAGGGAGGCAACACAATATTACTAAAGATTAATTATTACTCACGTCTGGGGCAGTTAAGTTTGGATAGAGCCTGATTATATGGTATGCTAAATAGGATGATTCTCGGGGCTCTTTTGTGTACTTTTTTCCATTTCCTCGGATAGGCACTGAAGCAGACAATTATACCATGCCACAAAGTGCAGCAATATTAGAGGACAGAGTGTATCGAAGAATTAGAATAAATGGGGATGAAGTCACGTAGTAGTATACCCCACGACGCAAAAATATAGGGGGCCTAATAGAGGGGGCCTAATAGAGGGGTCCTAATAGAAGGGGGCTAATAGAGGGAGCCTAATAAAGTGAGCCTAGTAGGGGGAGCCTAATAGAAGAAGACCTAATAGAGGGACCTAATAATAGACGGTCTAATAGAGGAGGGTCTCTATTAGGGGAAACTAATAGAAGGGGTCTAATAGAGGGGTAAATATAATGACCTAATAGAGAGGCATGATAGAGGGTGTCCTTATATAAGTCAATCTATTATAGGGGGCCTAATAGAGGGAAGCCTAATAGAGAAGAACCTAATAGAGGGGGGCCTAATAGAGGGGGGCCTAATAGAGGGGCTGAATAGAGGGTGGTCTAATAGAGTAGAGTTTAATACAACCTAATAGAGGGGGACCTATAAAGGGGACCTAATAGACGAGGGTGCAAGATCGGGAACTTTTTTGTTAATTCTGATCATTTCTATTTTTAAAAAACGTCTTTTACAAATCCCAGGAAAATTGTTGTATTTGAGAACAATCGCCAATTATCCGTCAAAGCCCCCTATATTAGGCCCTGGTCTATATCGCCATTCACAAGGTATTATTACTCGGCCATTACTTACCTTGCCACCTCCTTGAAAGCAAACTTCTTCTTTGATGTGGAGACTTCCTTGCTTTTCAGAAGGGGAGTAACTTTCCAGGCGTCCGGCTTGTAGAGTAAATCATTAATCAATTGTAAATACTTTCTAATATTTGAAAGTTATGCCAGTACCTTTGAAATTAATATTGATATTCGACACATAATATTTTATTGTAAAAGTACGGTAATTAACTTATCTGGTGCTAAAGTATTTTAAATAAACATTATATTGTTATTATCATTGCATTGCAATGCGTTGCGTTGCGTTGCATTGTATTGTATTGTATTGCATTGCATTGCATTGCATTGTATTGTATTGCATTGTATTGCATTGTATTGCGTTGTTTGGCATTGTATTGCATTGTATTGCATTGTGTTGCATTGTATTGCATTGTATTGTATTGCATTGTATTGCATTGTATTGCATTGTATTGTATTGCATTGTATTGCATTGTATTGCATTGTATTGCATTGTATTGCATTGTATTGTATTGTATTGTATTGCATTGTATTGCATTGTATTGCATTGTATTGCATTGTATACAATACAATACAATACAATAGTGTTTGTAAGCGGTTACAAGGGACCTCACGCAGTTTCCTGAAAACTTTCTAGAAATAGCATATCTGCGATTGGTTGAATTCGTGTGGCGTGATGGAATCAGACACTAGGACGGGGGGTTATTAATATATTTCAGGTCTATAACCGCTTACCATCACTTTAAGGCCTAATTTTACCAAAAAATTATTTGGTTCTTCTCAAAAAGGTGTGTATTCGTTATTACTCCGTGTCATTTACAGCTTATTCTGGTATAAAAACAATTATAGCTTATTTGAATGTTAAGCATTTGAAAGGTTTCAAACGTTTAAAGGTACTACTTTTTTATATATATATATAAGTATGATTTTCATTTTTCATGGATTGATCAGACGAGCTCTCAGCAAACTCTCAGGAAACTTTAGATTTGTCTTGAAAGTAGCCTATGTCACGGCTATTTATGGCATTTTCGCGATGTTAAAAATTCTCCACAAATCACAGCAAATCTCTAGAGGGGAGTTTATATTTACGTACTAATATTGGAATTTTCTCTCACAACTGTCGAACGATGCAAAAAGAAAGATCAGAAAACATTATACCGGTATATGGGTTTGGTTATACAAGAAAGAAAACAAAGTCAATCCTTACCTGATAATCGTAGCTGGGTTTCAAGAAATAATTCAACATTTCCTGAATAAAAGGAAGGACGCCATTAGATAGTCTTTACAAGTTTCAAAAGTCTGACACGAGGTCGAGAAGTATTACCGTCAATACGGTGTTTGCTTTCACCGCCTCATGGGAAGACAACCATACCCTGACGTCCTAATCCACGCTAATAGGTTGATATTATGAGCACATTCCTTAAGCCTCTCCTCTTGTGGCGAGAATGAAATTCTAATACAGCGGAAAGTTGGAAATTAAACAAACTGTGCGATTGCTGGTTGTAAAAGATCTTTGAATAGATTGGGAAGCATTCACAGAGCACAAAATGCCAACTTTGGCATCCAGGCCGATTTAGTGGAATTAGTAAAAAATTCAGCAACCGCTGTCACTTGGGAAGTTGGGAGAACACTTGTGAAACTAGAATTCCTTTCGCGTGCAGCTAGAACTCGATAGACGCATGCCATACTTAATTTCCATTACCAATTAAAAAGGTTGACAAAGACTGCAACAGGTCATGAATTCGCCAGAGATGACATAAATAAATAATTGAATGAATAAATGAATGAATGAATGAATGAATGAATGAATAAATGAATGAATAAATCAATAAATGGACTAATTATAAAGATAGTAATACTACTAGTTTGCATTTACGTCATTGTTTTCTCTTTAGTAACCATGGTAACTAATAAACCACAAGTTACTGAACTAAATAACACTCACACCAGGTTTGAGAACCAAGATTCAAACAGTTTTAAGAATCGTGGTTTTCAACTACACCCCTCAAAAAAATATTTAATATCCTGACTCACCGCTTTTCCTGTTAATGTCGGCCCGTACTTATATCTAACGAGTTTGTGTTTGCGTGATAGCTGTTGTTCAAGGCAGTTTTCATTCCAATATGGTTATTTACCTGATGGAATACTGGTGTGACAGCCCCTGACATGGGAGGTACAATCCACACCCAATCGGCTGGAATGCCTCCACGAAGCTTCTCCTGCAAGATAAATAATGATAATAATAATAATATTATTAATAATAATAATAATAATAATAATAATAATAATAATAATAATAACAACGATGTCGATGACGATAACGCTAACGATAATGATAACGATAACGATAACGATGACGATGACGATGACGATGACGATGACGATGACGATGATGATGATATGATGATGATGATGATGATGATGATGATGATGATGATGATGATGATGATGATGATGATGATGATGATGATGATGATAGTAATAATGCGTTTTCAAAGTGTGTTTTCTAAAACTAATAAAAACGTTAATCTGGAAAAATCTTTCTTAAAATTAGCGATGCTCGAACACTATCTAAGAGCGACTGAAAGAGCTTTCCAGAGCTTTGGGTCGCGAACAGAGAAAGCCCTGTCAGCGTTTGATCGTTTTGCACGCGACTTAGTTTTTGGTACGACCAGCTGGTCTGAGTGCCACGATCGTAAGCCAGGTCTTGCTGGAGAGTACGTTCTGAACAACTTTCTTAGATATATAGGAGCGATCCTCTCAAGGGCTTTAAAAGTAAAAGGCAGGTTTTAAATTGAACTGGAGCATTCACAGGGAGCCAGCGGGATATTTAACACATAGATTATGAGCTCGAAATATCTATTGGCAAATAAAGAGTTGATGAGTCCGAAGGGAGTGAGAGCGAATAATCTCATTGCTTTAGTATAAATACTGGTAGACTAATTTTGAAAAAAGCTAGGGATTCTACGTCGGTGAGTTGGTCAAATTAAGATTGATTTAATCAACTGTAGGAGTTGATGTTATGCTGTTTGCCGCGAGGGTGGTAGGTTTGAGCTGACGTTTCGAGCGTTAGCCCTTCGTCAGAGTAAACATATACTTGTAATCTTGTATATTTTCCAAACTATATATTGTATGTTTCCTAAACGCTTTCATTATGTACTAAACAAAGCAATAACCCATTCACTTCCTTCAAGTAACAAATACCCTTGGTACCAGAGATTGGCTCGCGCAAGTTCCAGTCGCGAAGACCAAGTACATGGCAGCACGTGGTAGCGCGAGTTGACCTTTGGCCACCGAAAGCCGCCAAGATGATCAGTATACGTGGCAACTGTCAAAGCCATGTCCCAGGTAAGTTTTCTGCGCACTAATATCCTGGTTTTCTTCTGCACCCGTGATACTTAATTGCATTTTACTTTATGGCCAGCTGGATTCCCAGGACTATAACTAAATCCCTGCCTTGTGATTGGTCGGTATTATAACGTTGCGGGCCGGTAACTCGATTGTTTGTTTTGCAGACATTTCACGAGCAAGAGAAAAGCCATAATATCCTTAATAACCTCGTTTGATCGGTCCATACGGGAGAATATTTTGCCCATGTTTTTTTTACAAAAGATCTCGGTTTGGTCGGTTTGTACAGTCAAGACCTCGGATTGTGGTTGTGATTGTGATTATGATTATTACTATAATTGTAAGTTGTTGTTGTTGTAATCCATTGAGTTTGATCTGCATTTTGAGATACTGCACTTCAGAACATTTTTTTTTCACATTTTTCCTGTGCTAATTAATACAACTGTTAAGCTGCAAATTTCTCTATTTCGTAATAAGCTCAAATTAACAATGTCGCGAACCCGCCGTGAATGCGACGTACAGACTCCCGCGCGCGTGAGCGACAGTCGTGATGACATGGTTCCACTGGAGATCGTGGACGCAATAGTCCAGTTTCATATCCGCCATTGTCGATGATTTAAACGACTACAGACTCATGTTTACAGTGGCAGCCTCGACTACAAGTTAAATATTCAATGGGGATACGAGCTATTTACAATTCTGTGTATTGTTAGAGGTGCGACTTATATTCCTTTCGCGCTGGTATTTGCGGGCTAGCTCTTACTCAAATGTATTTTTGTTTGTTTAATAAAGATATTGAATTTGAATATTGAATATTTCAGTAACTTTTAGTCGAAGCTGCCGTCGTAAACATGAGCCTGCAGTCATTGAAATCAGCGGCAATAGCGAATAAGAAACTGGACTATTGGAGTCATGTATCTCACAAAGTTTTACATTAATTCCGCAGTATCTGGTTTGGTTTTAATATCTGATCCCAATATCTTGCAACCACTAAAGGACGATTACAGCCATTGAGTTGGGATATTCTACAAGCTAGCTATGTACCCAATGCGTGCAAACTGAGTGTTTATTTATATCAGAGGATAAAGACATAATTAAAGGATATTACCTAGGCGGGCGGAGAGACGATTTTCATCTTAGAGTGTTGATATTATATCCTCACGAGTGAGCAAAGCGAACGAGTGAGGGTATTTTCAACACATGAATATAAAAGTTCGTATCTCCAAGCGGACATTCAATGTTCTGTTTATACTTCACTAAGCCATAAATGTCGAAAATCTACGGGAAATCTTCGGGAAATCTTCGGGAAATCTTTAAAAATCTTTGGAAATGCTCAAAAATGCTCGAAAAGTATTTTTGACAAATTTTAGACATTTTGGAAAATCGGTCGAAAAATCTTCGGAGAGCTTCGGAAAGCTTCGGAAATTTCTCGGGAACAATCGGAAGTTAGATGCCTGGTGCCGCTTTAGCGTTACGTGGCTACGGCTATTAAATGGCTAGAGAGTGCTACATTATAACGGCGGGAAAACTGTTATTTTTCACATGGGATCATACCTAGCCAACACTGTCTAAGCACTCAGTAAAACTGCATATGCATGTCTTATTACATCGAATACATGTATTTAGATTAAGCTAGATTGTAATTAAGATGATTTGTATGGAGAATATTCGTTTGGAAGAATGCTCAAATAAACGAATGCAATAAACACTGTTGTTTCATTTACTTGTCTCTTGTATTCACACAAAACTCTCTGTTGAGTTTAGGACCATTTCAGCCGGTATTTCTCGAGATTATCGATTTCTAATTCCTGCTCTACAAGATAATAGAAGGTTTCGACTCCAACCACTCAACGCTTCGTAGTTTCTCGAAATGTCGCTCAATTGAGATTTGAATTCCGAAACATGTTTCTCGGAAGATTATTCCACAAATATATCCCATACTTGCTTCCGTACCCCAAAGCCGTCATTCCCTAACTCGCCGATTTCCACCTCGTTCGAAGTCATTTAACTCATCGAAGTATGCGAGGCACACTCTCCTTGGGTGCTTTTACAAAACGTGTAAAGTCACAGCTCTGTCACGAGCAGCAATTGATCCACCCTCCCCACCTCTCACGGGGCAGTTGGCCTCTCCGGCCGTGTTCGAAACAGCCAATCAGATAAATCCATGTGGGTAAAAACAAAACCAATTCAAATTTATTCAAATCGGTCACGTGCCCGGGAAAACCAGCCACACATAGGAGGTGGCACAGCTTGACTCAGCATGATGTAATGTTAAATGCATATGCACTATTATTATATGGCTAGTTAATTTCGCACGCTGTGATTGGTCAATTTCAGGTCCGTAAGTTGCCGTACGGACCTCTCGCTCTCGAGCGGTTGTCATTTGTTTATGTTTTCATGTGTTTACACGCCCTCAGTTGCTCCAAATTATTAAAAACGCCATATAATAAATATCTTATTAGCCTCGTTTGCTCGATCCGTACGGTAAGTTATGGATCTTCGTTTTTTCCTTCTCTTTTTCATGGTACGAGCTTCGCTCTTGGGCCATAAAAGGAAGGGAAAAACTCGGTCCATAACTTACCGTACGGACCTCGCACTTGGCTAATAAGAGGTATTTACTGAGTGATTAGACAGTGTGGGCTACCTGTGCGTAAACGCTTGAATAATTTGCTTTGTAAATATTCAATTCTAAGAAAATGTACACACGGATCATCATGGTTAGCTTGGCGTTCCATATAGACTTCGGAGTCAAGCACACGAGCGACGAATCTAACCACAGGAGTAATACAATTCTTGTTTTTTGTCCTACACAAACTGGAAGTAGAATGTCAAGCCATCCATGCAGGCGACGAGGTCAATGTGTGTTTTTTCTGAGAAGTCAGTACTAGGTCACACAACAGATTAACACCAAAAGTATACTTTGACAACAGTTTGAGAGACAGTTGCAACATTTTTTTTCCTTTTTTGGTCGAATTTGGTCACGTGATTGATGTTATAAGCTGATCCAGCCGTATGTACAGAGGGAGGCAACATCGGTCGATCAATACAGCTTCAAATCTGATGGTGCCAGGCAGAATCATAATGCTGACGGTAACACGCAAATTTGTCTTCATTCTGGCGAGTACGTTTTTACACACAGGTACGCCTAGCTGTAGAGTGTCGTGGTGCAGTGAACAGGATTATGTTTGTCGATCACAAGTGTTGCTGTTATGCCAGCGAAACAGACGAACAAAATATAAATCGGGTATTATTTGATCTGAAACGAGCGTTATAAAATTACGCGTTCCCACATTCACGATATCGGTGATCAGTTAGAGAGTTGAATCTTCATATACTGTTTTGTAGGCATGGCTCGCGCGGTCGGAAGGATCTTTTGCTAAACTGAACATGATCCCGGGCTCAATCCGAGCCATGCCGAAGGTTGTAATCTGTGCGAGTTTCTTTCGTCATCTTAGCTTTCCACGCACGCATTGATGGCTGTAACTGCTGTAACAGCAGGCTAATGTCGCTGTTGTGTTCTGTCGCCATCTCTTGCAAACTATGCGGGGCCTGTTACAGCATTCGACAATGTCTAAACTCCTAAAGCAAGTTTGCTCCCGGTCCTGTTAACTGTCATTGCAGCCTTGTAACACAATCCTGTACACTGCGAGCGAGTTTCCAGTACTTTCCATGTCTTCCTTCTTATTAATCCACATTAAAGAATTCTGTTTTTAAAGACTTGCGCCGTTCGTTCTGAAGTTTAATTTATTAAAATACAGTATTTACACGCTTATAAGAACCTAGGTTTTTCCAATTTAGCCTAAACAGGTTCTTATATAAATGGTTCTTGGTGTAGTTTTAGGCTATTTAGGTTCTTAAACAGGTTCTTTAATATTTTTATAAGAAAGATATGATACCAGTGTCTGGACTCATCAAAGAGACACATCCATTGTATTCTTAATTATCACTGAAGACAGGGCTCATCCCTAATGTAATGAAAATGTACAATGAATTTAGAGATTTTTATAGTGTGATACATGTTTAAGTTCACTACTTGTGAGAGTCATGTCTTTTATCTTTGCCTGAAGATCTTGAAGGTTCTTTTTCTAAAATGAGAGCCTGTTTCAAATTTTAAGCTAAATAGGTTCTTATGTAAAGGGGGTCTAAATTGGTATTTTGGGCTAACAGGTTCTTAAATTCTAGGTTCTTATAAGTAAGTAAGTAAGTATTGTAGTATTCAGTGAGATAGAATTTTCACAGAAGCGACATGACATTCTGATATCTGATACTCTGCGACCTTTCGTTCGTGTCAGCCTGCTTAGTAATACATGGATAGGCTCGATGGACAATTGCTATCATGATGGTGAACCCACCATCGTATTTTACAGTTTTACAAAGTCGGAAAATATATATTTTATATAATTTGTTGGTTTAAAAGCCAAAACCTGCAAACGTAATAGAATAATTGCAGTATTGTTTTGTGTCTTCACTAGCGAACGCTTAAATCATTAAGTAAACATCAAATTCGGAGAAAGATACAACACTTTGCTTCAGTTTCTGAGAAATCAGCTATGCATTAATCCCTGTTGATAATAAAGTTTCGACACCAACCACAAAAGATTCTAAATTTGGGAAGCTAATAGTCCAGGTATTGATCGAACACAACAACAGGTTTTGTCGATCTTAGATTCTGTGGAAAAAAATGGTAATCGGGTACGTTACTTAATAATAAAAGTTTGTCATGCGATCATTGATGTCTGCATTGAGGCTAACCCTTCACCTACTCGCTGCATGTTTTATTCAGTGTTCATATTTTGGGAGTTAAGCACTCTACAGACTAAGTAGATGTCTCTATTTTGAAGTCGAGTAATTTATATTTTTGTTGATAGCGCTGAAGACCTCTTGGTTGCTTGAAGCTTGTATTATTATATAGCAAGTTACGTTCCCAGGTTTACTAACTCCTTGCGGTGTGATTGGTCCGTATTTTACCGTGCAGACCTTCCGCCATACGGTCTTGCAGACCAACAACTCAGTCAATCGTTTTTGTCGTTTGTTTTGCAAACATTTCATAAGCAAGATAAAAGCCATACAATAGACATCTTAATAACCTCGTACAAGAGAATATCTTACCCTCGCTCTTTCGCATAGACCTCGTTTCGCTCGGTTTATACAGTCAAGACCTCGGGCAAAATATTCTCTTGTAAAGACCTCCCACTCGGTTATTAAGATGTTATATTTACATTGGACTAACCTGTCGTATATATTGAGGATATTGCATGGCTGCGCGGAGATCACTCGTGAGGATATTTTCAACACGACTGAGAAAATATAATTCGTAACTTCAAACAGCCATGAAATGTTCTGTTTATATCATTCACCAAGCCATAATTGTTGGAAATCTTGGGAAAATCTTGAAAAAATCTTCGTTAAGCTTGTAGGGTTAGCATTTTCCTACCAATATCGCACCGCTTCTACTGTCCTTGAGATTAACAAAATCAAGATTAATTCTAAAATGAGACCAGTGATTATTTTAACCATCGAACTCCGTTAATAGTATGGGGGAGGGAGGGGGGTTACGTGTAAATGTCGCCTTGCAGTTTTGTTAAATTTTTAATCGAGCAATTTGGGTTTTTTTTCATTTTCCTATTCTTTGATAGCATTCGTTCTAAATTGTTCGGGATATCAAACTTTAAAAAAAAATGCAAAGTTTAAATGTTTTGTCAACTATGTCACAGACACGACGTTACCAAACGGTTTACGAACCTGGCCTTCGTCTTCATATAAGATATGCACGTCGCATGTAATCAACAATACCCGTAAAACACTGATCATTTACCTAAAAATATCTTTCTTCTCAACTGATTACAATGTCTTTTGCAGCAATGTGTGCTGGGATGGATTACGAAACATCAACTAAGCAGCCGTACGCGACAGGTAAGTCTCTACTGGAATAGAATCTCGATATATCCTCTAAATTTCTCGCCTATCAAGTGTTGGATCAAAGAGTGTGTTTTGGTTATACTGATCGATGATTATGAAAAATGTTGACAACATTGACCTCATAATTTGTATCATCTATTGTACCTAATTAATTAATTAACTTATTTATACATTTATTGATTGTTCTTTTCCCTTACGAGACGGCTTTGACAACTCTTGACTTCTGTAACCATTGATTGGAGCAGATTTTATTTATTTACCTACTTACTTAATTACGTATGTACTTATTTACGCATTCATTCATTCACTCCCTTACTTACTTACATACTCACTTACTTATTTATTTATTTACTTACTTACTTAATTACGTATGTACTTATTTACGCATTCACTCCTTTACTTACTTGCATACTCACTCACTTACTTATTTATTTACTTACTTACTTACTTACTTACATACTCACTTACTTATTTATTTATTTACATTCTTACTTACATACTCACTTATTTACTTACTTACATACTAACTCATTCACTTACCTACTTACTTACTTACTTACTCACTTACTTACTTGCTTACTTACTTACTTATTCACTTACTCACTGACTTACGTACTTACTTACTTACTTACTTACTTACTCACTTACTTACTTACTCACTTACTTCTTCACTAACTTACTTACTCATTCACTCACTCACTTACTTACTTACTTACTTCCCTACCTACCTACCTATCTACTTACTTACTTACTTACTTGCTTACTTATTTACTCACTCACTCACTCACTCACTCACTCACACACACACACACACACACACTTACTTACTTACCTACCTACCTACTTACTTAGTCACTCACTTATTTACTTACTCACTCACTTACTTACTTACTTACTTACTTACTTACTTACTTACTTACTTACTTACTTACTTACTTAATTACTTACTTACTTA
>JANUFV010021122.1:0-15634 GCA_024757865.1 Epizoanthus scotinus
GGACAAGGACAAGGACAAGGACAAGGACAAGGACAAGGACAAGGACAAGGACAAGGACAAGGACAAGGACAAGGACACAAGGACAAGGACAAGGACAAGGACAAGGACAAGGACACAAGGACAAGAAAATGAATTCGTTCTCAGAAACATTCAGATATGAGCAAATTCTGGACAAAGTAGTTGTTAGCGTCTGCAAGACAATCAGTTGTCATACATAGCTTTCAACCCAAAACAACTGATACATACAATATGTATGTATTAATTAGAGCTCTATAGATCTGCCAATGATTTTAGGACGACCGTGTACTCCATCTGTGGTAGATTAACAATATACGTACGTAGAAACCAAGAATCGGAAGGAAAGATTAATTAGGAAATGATGTTGCCTTCTAATTGCCGCTACCCGTATTATGGTATTCTATACAAATATTTGGCTAGAATTTGGTCTTGTCCAGATGTAATTTCAAGACATAAAACTATAGGAAATGGAGTTACCAACCTCATGCAAATACTATGAACTCCTTAATCTTTCATCTTTGTTCATTAGTTGGTCGGCTTCTCGAGCAGGTGAAGAATTCTTCTTTGGAATGCGAGACTTTGACGTTTTTACTGTTACGTGAACTGAAGGTCGAGAGTCATCCGGATCATCTCCAGACGGAGGGATCTGCGGTGGTAGTAGGGGAGGAGCCTCCAAGGGAAGCTGAGGTGGTAAAAATGGGTTGTAGAATGGAGGAAACGAACGAAGCGGTGGGCTCATCAAAGGCATCTGGAACGGAGCTTGTGGCATTGGTTCAAACGGCAGTGGCCTTAATTGAGGTTCAGGAATATCAGGAGGTTGGGGCTCAGACCCAACCGGAAATGGCCTTAGTTGGGGCTCAGGCGCAAACGGAAATGGCCTTAGTTGGGGCACAGGCACAAACGGAAGTGGCCTTAGTTGGGGCTCAGGCGCAACCGGAAGTGGCCTTAGTTGGGGCTCAGGCACAAACGGAAGTGGCCTTAGTTGGGGCTCAGGCACAAATGGAAATGGCCTTAGTTGGGGTTCAGGCACAAATGGAAATGGTCGTAGTTGAGGGCCAGGCATGAATGGAAGCTGTTGAGGTATTCTTGGTTGTACAAACTGCTGAATTGGAACTGGACCACGTGGGTTCACACCCATATTAGGGAACATCCCTATATTAGGCTGAACGAGTGGTAAAACAGTCTGTCTCTGAGCAGGGAGCTCAGGTTGAGGAACAATAGTCTGCTCTGGAAATGGACTCTGCATAGTTGTAATTGGAGGGCGCTGCAGCACGTTCTGTTGATTTTGAGTTAAACGGATTCCCTGCGGAAGCTCTTCTGTTGCTTCCCGAGATATGAGCGGCTCTACATTCTCTGGCAAGTTACCTTCATTTATGGTTGGATTTACAGTTTGAGGAGCTAAACTATCATCAAATGTTTGAAAATTGTTTCGACTTTGTTCAGGTATTAACCCCCCACCCAGTTTTGCTAGCCTTATCCCTCCGATTCTTGGTTTAGGGGACTGGGTCCCAATCTCCACTGGATCAGTGGACAAAATCTGCATAGGTTTGTCTGAAGCAAACATAAATTGGTTACCCGGTCTCTTCTTGATAGGAGCTCCTATGAACTTAGCTCCTCCCCGCCGCTCCAGAATGCTACTCAGAAGTCCTCCAAGTTGCCTTTTAACTTTTCCAGCTTCTTGCTTTCCATTGGCCCGCTTTGAATTTTTAACGATGCTGATAGGAAGCTTGGTACTAGCTGCAGGGACGCTGGACTTTGCTGTTTGTATATTGACATTGACGCTAGGACTGGGCTCGCCTGTGTAAGAGCCAAAAGTTGTTTGTGGCTGTTGTATTGGTGAGGAGAGCTGAGGCAGTAATATTTGTGGTGTCTGCTGGACCAAGCCGCCTTGTAGTTGTTGAAACGGTGCAAGCTGAGGCTGTGTCTGCTCCTGTGCTTGTGGTGTAAAAGACATTGGCATTTGACCTCGAGCCTCTGTGTCTGTTTGTGATCGTTCTGATTCTAAATCTTGCTGTTGCACAGATTGTTGCTGTGCTAGCAATGCTTGCTGAGCATCAGGGAGCTCTTGCTGCTCTTGCAGTTGGCTAGGTGCTCCACCTTGCTGATCTGCTTGTAATCCTTGAACTTGCTGCTGCTGTAGTCCTACACCGTCAGCTGCTTGGTCATTGGAACGAAACTCTACCGGTCCGTTTTGTTTGTTTCCCGGGAGAATATATTGTCTTCTTGT
Organism: Epizoanthus scotinus; assembly: GCA_024757865.1. NCBI lineage: Eukaryota > Metazoa > Cnidaria > Anthozoa > Zoantharia > Epizoanthidae > Epizoanthus > Epizoanthus scotinus. The sequence goes on from JANUFV010021122.1 coordinate 2,246, forward strand.
CACTGGTTTTTCCTGTACGTTTCCAGAATGTGACGTTATTGTGTTGATATTTCTTTTGGTTTTCTTCTCTTGAGGAAAGAGAGGTGTTTGAGCCGAATTAAATGAGACAATTGCAGAACCATAAACTTGCCTCCTAAGTTTTTCTTTGTTGTTCAACAAAGTATTAGGCACATTGGATCGACCATGGGTAGCTAGCAATTTACGATGAGGAATGTTATGACTCAAAGGGTTCAACAGAGGCACTGTACCGAAAAGTTGTCGCTTATCCAGGTTAGTAGCTCTCTTGGTTTTCTTTCTAAGTCGATGAATAATCGATTTCCGTTTTGGATTCAGAATGTTTGATTTTGCAGTCTGCACATTTACATTTACACTAGCATGCCCAAATGGATTTTGAAGCTGCATCAATGATGGCTGGAGGGCAGGCTGTATATATGGCTGTAGGGGCTGAACTTGCTGTACAAATGGCTGAAGTGGTTGAGCTAGTTGTGCTTGCTGCTCTTGTTGTAATGTGTTGGGTTGTGGAGCCTGTGCTTGTTCTTGTACTTGTGCGTCCTGAGCTGGGCTTTCGTCAGACGGCGCCATCTGGCCCACTTGGTTGTTCTGCTCACTCTGTTCTTGGTCATTCCCGAACTGACTTGCAGCATAGGGTTGCTGCAACTGCTCCATGTTTGGGGAAACACCAGGCATTGAAGCTATAAACTGGCGTTTGGGCTTCTTTTTGCCTTGCTTCTTTCGATATGTCGAATCGTGGTTTAAACTAGATACTTTGGATTTTCGCTTGCCTACTTCCACATGTACTGAGACTATTGGATGGCCTGGTAGATGATCAGTTTCAAATGGTGCTTCAGATAGGTGCGAGTCATGGTAGTCAGCGCCAGGTAGTTGCACGCCATTATGCACAGCATCATACGGTTGGTTACCTAGTTCAATCGGGACAGGAGCTCCAGGCATTGCGTTCTGTACATGAGGAAAAGCAAATCCTGTTGGCATCGCAGGAGGTCCAGGTTGAAAAGCATTAACAGCTACTGGAGCTGGTAACTGGGATTGAGAAAAATTAATTTCTGGAGCTGCAACAAACTGTTTTTTTTGTGTTTTGTCAATAACGTTTTTCTTTAATGCTGACTTTCGTTTTGCAATCTGAACATTAACCGAGACATGTGGATGTTGGGGCAGGTTTCCATTCACATGGAGCGGTTCTTGGGCTGCAGCTTGTACAGGAAAGTATTGGGGTTGTTGTTCAGTAGTTGGTGCCATAACAACGAATTGCTTTTTGCTTGCTCTATCGACATTGCTCTCTCTAAGGCTTGATTTTCGCTTGGAAACTTCGACGTTAACCGAGACGTGAGGTCGATGAGGAAGAACGTTCGGTATTCCGTTAGCCAATAAATGGGCCTCGGGAGAAATGCCTGTCCCATGATGCAAGTCACCTTCAAAAGCAGTTGGCGCTATAGGAAAGAGTGCAGTTTGTTGGATCATTTGTTCGTGTGGTGTGAGGGGACCAATAGCCAAAGGCTCCATTGATAGTGGCATTTGAGCTTGCGATAGAGCTGGCTCCATAGCTAGAAACTGCTTCTTTGTAGCTTCACTTGTGTTGCCATTCTTTGAATGCTGTGTCCGACCTAGACCTCCTCCTCGATTGATAGTTCGTTTGGAAGTCTGAACATTAACAGATACACGCGGACGGTGATAACCGGGTAATGCACTGGGATGTGTCATAAATTGAGCCGGCATTTGTACCAGGGCCGACGGTTCTTGCGCTACGGGCAAATGGCCAATCCCATAGAACTGACGTTTGCTTTTAGTGTTCTCTTCAGCTGGCAGTTCAGATTTTCTCGTGTCCTTCTGTGCTGCAGGTATCAACTGTTTCCTGTCCTGCAGTTCATTGATGAGCATACCGTTTGATTTAATCCCTCTGTTTATCGGAATATTGTTAAACTGAGGAACGATTGCTCCATTTTGGAGGAACTTCTGGGGTAGGACTTGCATCACAGGTAATCTTCGCATCACTGATATGTTCTGTCGTTTGTGATTATTGGATTTACTCTTCCTCCTTTTACCCTTCAAGATTGATTTTTTTGCTGTCTGGACATTAACAGAAATGCGGGGGTGAGGCCGAGGAAATTGTTCACTTGGAAAGGCGGACACCTGAGGAAGGTACCCTTGAACTGTGGAAGACGAGTAAGGGATCACTTGAGGTGAAGGTTGACCAGGTGGGAGCGTTTGTAGCGGGGCGAGTACAGGTAGAGCTAGAGGTGATTCTTGTTGAGCTACCTGAAGTTGTTGACCCTGACCTTGGAGCTGATCTTGAAACTGTTGCTCATCCGGTTGAGCTTGATTCTGGATTTCTCCTTGATTTGTGTTCTGTACTTGATTCTGAGGAATGGAGTAAGGATTCAAGTTTTGTTGCTGCTGTGGGAAACTGTCCATGGCTCCTGCATAAGGACTTGTAATTTCTACGGGGGGCTGTTGTTCTTGAACAAATTGAGGGGTTCCCGCGAAATCGTCCCTCTTTCCTGGCTTCCCATCCTTGTAAGCTTCCTTCTTCAGCTTTAATATTTCATGATGTGATATGGGCAATGGCTTTTCCATTTTTGTTCTCGGTATTTTGCTCCTTCGGGCGGTTTGAACATTGATATTGACATGCGGTTGGCCTGGGTAGCCTGTGGTTCCCATAGTATTTTGGGTGGCAAATGGATTTGTGAATGGAATGACAAAGCGGCCATTCGTCGTGGGAGGTACAGGCATATAGTTGTACAGTTGTCTCTTGGAGATGCGTAACTTTTGTTTGGCATCTTTCTTTGGTACCTTGGGGATTTTGGATTTCGATGTTTGGACGTCCACACGCACGCGCGGCTTGCGGTGATGGTACGGGTAGCCCAGTACAGACGAGTACAGGGAATCCATGTAATCGTGCCACAGGTGTCCCATTCTTATATCCCTGTCCTCATCGTTCTCATTGGACAGTGGTCCACCATAAGGCGAATACAAAGCTGGTTGTCTCGGCACGAATGGATTATACATGCCATACAAAGAGTTATATGGGTTAAATCGTGCCTGTAATGCTGGAGAAGGCATGTAATGGAGATATCTTTGCAGAAGAGCGCTCAGTATTAAGGGATTCACGGCTGCGTTAAGTGGAATGATTTGTCTCTTGCTTCTTGCTTTCGCTTCCCTCTCAGTTCCTGTAGGCGCCTTGCTGCTCGATCTTTTATTGACAACTCTACCTGTATCGTCCTCCCCGGATGTAGGCACGTGTGATCTTGCTGACTGTACATTGATGTTCACGTGCGGCCTATGCTGATCAGCAAGTGTCGGATAAGCGTACGGTGACATGAAATGAGGTAACTCCGGGTGATAAAGCCCTGTATACGGCAAATGATACTGGGAATCTGGATACACTGGATGCATTAGAGCCAATGGCGAAATTGGATGAGCTGCAGGAAGTTGTCCAAGGGCAAAAGGGTTATAGAGTAGATGAGGCTGTGGTCTGAGCACCTGGGGTTGGAATATCAAAGGAAGCTGGCGCCTTTCACGTTCCCGTCTGCCTGAGCTTGGTATTGTTGACCTGGCTGTCTCAACATGGACGTTAACATCCGGGACTTCGTCTTTTGGAGGCAGTAACGGTAGATGGGGCAATAAGCTGTTCATATAAGATGACGCTCCACCAAGGAAAGGCGGGGCCTGCGCGGCTACGGGATTGCCCCTTCCAAGTAGGGCCTCGGTGAGTTGAGGCGTATATGGCCCCAAATGTAAGAGACGTTCCATAGTGTTCTGGTGAATAGGTCCTACATTTGCGAGCTCTTGGTTTTGCAGGGCAGCTGCTGCAGCAATGTTATTGTAACCCATAGGCAGAGCACCGGGGTACTGATTGAATGGCTGATAAGCCACTTGACGTTTTGCTCTGCTACCCTTCACCTCACGGCGCGTCACCTTGGCTCTCTCATCCACAGGCCGCCCACCAGGTATCGCGGAAAGTTTTTGCGGCATTTCAATAGTATTCCGAACGGAGTGTTGTACATTTAAAGGCGATACTGACTCAAACAATGAATGAGAACCAAGTAGCGAGACTTGCCTTTTTGTGATTTTCGACCTTAGCGTTTTCTTTTGAGAGTTGTCATCTGTAATAGCCGTACTCTTGGCACCCTCGACATCCTGGGAGTCAGTTGGGTCGATCTTTGGCTCCGATATCGTAGATTTCGTCTCAGTCTTGGATTCACTGTTGCTATCATGCTCGTCGTGATTCGACTTTTCTATCTCCGATCTGTAGTGGAGACCGTGCATACCATGAAAGCCTTCAAATCCATAGTCGTGAATATTCGATGGTACTCCAACAAAATTCGAGGTGTGACCTTTAATACAAGAAAGAAAAACAAGATACAATCAATGCAATCACTGGCTTTAACATTATGGCATGATACATGATGATGTTGAAATACTTTTGTCAATTGAAAGAATAAGGTTATACTCCATGCGTGTGTATTCGATGATAAATACTAGTTTTCATAAATTTCACCTTGTACAAGTAATAGATTTACAGTATAGAATATTTAAGAGGGAGAATTCAATCTACAAAAATAATTTAACGAACAATGTTATGTTACTTGATATATAGAAAACAAACGAGCTTGAGAGTTGACGAGAGTTGATGAGAATTGGTGAGAGATGATGAGAGTTTATGAGAGTTTATGAGAGTTGGTGAGAGTTGATGAGAGTTGATGAGAGCTGATGAGAGTTGATAAGAGTTGATGAGAATTGATTAAAGTTGATGGGAGTTGACGAGAGTTGATGAGAATTGATGAGAGTTGATGAGAGTTGATGGAAGTTGATGGGAGTTGACGGGAGTTGATGAGACGTAATGGGAGTTGATGAGAGTTGATGAGAGTTGATGAGAGTTGATGAGAGCTGATAAGAGTTGATGAGAGTTGATGAAAGTTGATGAGAGTTGATGAGAGCTGATGAGAGTTGATGAGAGTTGATGAGAATTGGTGGATGTTGATGGGAGTTGACGAGAGTTGATGAGAGGTAATGAGAGTTGATGAGAGTTGATGAAAGTTGGTGAGAGTTGATGAGAGCTGATACGAGTTGATGAGAGTTGATGAGAATTGATGAAAGTTGATGGGAGTTGACGAGAGTTGACGAGAAGTAATGAGAGTTGATGAGAGTTGATGAGAGTTTGGTGAGAGTTGATGAAAGTTGATGAGAGTTCAAACTCTAGCTTACGTTTCACCGTTAACTCTCGTGCACTCTCATCAAGTTTGAACATTTTCACATCTTTAATGAGGGTTAATGCATGAAAGTTTAATTGTAGAACTGCGCAAATTTTAGGAATCCTACTGATGATCAGTTACTGTTTAAATATCTATTTCAAGGAATCTATCTGTACCATTAACATTTGCTCGTTTGTCAAGTTTGCGATAATAATTGAGTTAACTCTCGCGCAACTCTCAGAGAAGCAACTCTTATCGACTCTTATGCTCGTACGATTTTTTTGTATTGTTTGCGACTGCTTGGGATGTGTTATGTTGTATATGGAAACTAGGCTTGAATCGTATGTCTCCGATTAGTTTGAGCTTTAAGTTAATCGTAACGTCTTGGTGTGTTTCGTCGGTGAAGTCAGGCGGCTATAGATAGATCTCGATCTGTCTTGGCCCTGGTCGAGGCCGTTTATTGTGAGAGAAGTACTTTAATATTGGGAAGCGTCACAGAACATCTTACCTACAATAGAGCCGTGGGCCTCATAACGTGCTGCCGGGTGATACACGAAGGTATCTTGCGAATGAAGGATCGGCTGGTGCACCGCAGGGGGTGGTTGGTGGAAGATGATTGGTGGCTGATGATATACGACCGCTGGCCTATGAACGATGACCGGGGGCTGATGATAAATTATCGGTGGGCGGTGAAGTACGATTGGCGCACGGTGGACAACAATATCTGGACGATGGTAAATCTCCGGTGGGGGATGATAAATTATCGGTGGGCGGCTGACAACTATAGAGTTTTTTCTAGTAGGATTTTCTTCTCTGTCATTCTGTGGATGCAATGTTCGCTTCGAAGCTTTTCTTTCTTTGTGATTGATTTCGTTTTTCTTGTGTGACTGTTTTTTCTTGTGTTTTGACTTCTCACCTTTCTGAACTTTTGATTTTCCCCAAGCATGCGCAAATGGATATCCATAGCTTTGGCCGTAACCATGCCCCCAACCCCATCCCCCTGGGTACAGGTGTGGCGCCCCGACATATGTAGCCGCGTGATGGAAATGAGAGGAGTAAGGTACAAACATGGGATGGGCCAGGTAGGTCTCGTGTGAATTAAATATTGGTTGGTGTACCATTGGAGGAGGCTGATGGAACACTACAGCAGGCTGATGATAGATAATGGGTGGCCTGTGCACAACCACCGATGGTTGATGGTACACTACGGACGGCCTGTGGATGACAATGTCAGGTCTATGTACAACAATGGCGGGGCGGTGATACACTTCTGGCGGAGGGTGATAAATTAAGGAGGGCCGGCGCATCACGACTAAGTTCTTTCTTTGTCCTTTTCCATGCTTCACCTTTTTGGATGTGTATTTAGTCTCATCACCAGATTTAATAGTGTGCTGAGATTTGTTTTCGTGTTTTAAGTGTCTTCGGTGTCGGTGATGCTTGGTCGGTTTGTTTTGCTTGTCTCCCAGCTTGGAAGGACTGCCACCGCTACCTTCAGTGTCCAGCTGGCTGTGGCTGTTCTGTTTATCATCCGAGCTGTCAGAACCATCTTCTTCGTTTTTTTCGATGGCGGACTTACTAAAAGCTGGTCCATTTAGACCCACTGCATAAGGCCCGAATGAGCTCGCAGGTGCAGGATAGGTCGAGTATGGCCCATATAGTCCAGCTGGTCCGCTTGCACCGAAACCTTGTCCAGGACCCCAACCTCCCCAACCAATACCATTACCATGGAAACCAGAGCCGTACATTCCACCGTATCCATGGTTATCGGGGCTACCGTATGAGTAACCATATCCCCATCCCCCGGGGTAGTAGTGTGGGGCACCTGAGTAGGTACTGGTGTGCTGTACATGTGACTGGTAGGGTACAAAGTGCGGCTGGGCAACATATGTATCCTGAGCATGCATAATGGGCTGCCGAACCATGGGCGGAGGTTGGTGGAACACAACGGGAGGCGATTGGTAAATTATGGGCGCCCTGTGCACCACTACTGATGGCTGATGATACACTACGGACGGCCTGTGGATAACTATATCTGGACGATGAACTATGACGTCCGGTTTGTCGTATATTTCCGGTGGCGGGTGATATATCATTGGCGGTCGTTGAATAATAACTTGATTTTTCTTTGCACCTTTTTCACTTTTGCCTGATTTTTTCTTTGCCTTCTCATTTTTCTTGCTTTCTTTTTTAGTAGGTTTTTCTCCATTGTGAAAATGTTTAGCAAAATCTTTGATAAGTTTTTTAATTTGCTTGTGTTTCGAATTACCTTCTCGCAAGTTACGCCTGGCTCTGTGGTGTTGGGCTCCATCTTTTGATTTCTTTTCATACTTGTTTCTTGTTTGGGATTTTAGACTAAAAACTTTGGACTTTCCAAATCCATGTCCATGTCCAAAGCCATGACCCCATCCCCATCCCCATCCACCAGGGTACATATGTGGGGCGCCTACGTACGTACCGGCGTGTGTCAGGTGCGAGCCCCAGGGTGAGAACATTGGGTGTGCCATGTATGTCTCGTGGGAGTGCATGATAGGCTGATGAACCATGGGTGGAGGTTGGTGGAACACAATGGGAGGCTGATGATAAATCACTGGAGGCCTATGTACCACTACTGAGGGCTGATGAAACACTACAGAGGGCCGGTGGATAACAAGATCTGGTCTGTGTAGGATCACACTCGGTCTGTGGTATACTTCGGGAGGCGGGTGATAAATGACCGGAGGCCGACGCATAATGATGATGTTCTTCCGAGACGCTTTTGACGTGTCGTTCACCGATTTCTTGTCAGTTGGCCGTTTATCTTCTAAAGGTTCATACTTGGTTTTGTTTTCACTCTTCTTCAGATGTTGATCATGCTTCTTTTTGTTTATCTTCTGTGAGGTCTTTTCTACTTTTGATTTTCCAATAGCGGGCCCATAACCGAAGCCGTAACCCCATCCGCCGGGATAATAGTGGGGCGCCCCAAGGTAGGTGGCAGTGTGTTGGACATGGCTGGCATATGGCACAGGTACGGGGTGTGCCACATATGTGTCATGGCTGTGAAATATTGGCTGGTGTACCATTGGAGGTGGCTGATGGAATACCACAGACGGCTGGTGATAGATAATGGGCGGCCTGTGCACGACTACGGATGGCTGGTGGTACACTACGGACGGCCTGTGGATGACAATATCCGGGCGATGAACAATAACTGCTGGCTTGTGGTATACTTCTGGCGGTGGGTGATAAATCATGGGTGGTCGCTGGACTACTATTGTGTTCTTTCTTGTTCCTTCACGACCCTTCGGTTTAGAATACGTTTTCTCTTTAACAGCCCTGCGTTCGATCTTTTTCTTGTTACCAACATCTTTTTTGTGGGGACTCGAGAACGTTTGATGTTTAGGAACCTTCGACTTTCCAACAGCAGGGCCCCAACCATGACCGTGTCCCCAGCCGTAACCCCAGGAGCCTGGGTAATAGTGTGGGGCACCGAGGTACGTAGCCGCGTGCTGTACATGTGAAGTGTATGGTACAGGAACTGGATGGGCCAAATATGTATCGTGGGCGTGCATGATTGGCTGCTGTGTCATTGGCGGTGGCTGATGGAAAACCACCGGGGGCTGTCGATAGACTATGGGCGGCCTGTGCACTACTACTGATGGTTGATGGTACACAATGGAAGGCCTGTGAATCACGAGATCTGGTCGATGTACAATAACATCCGGTTTGTCGTAAATCTCCGGTGGGGGATGGTAGATCATTGGGGGACGTTGAATGATTATTTTGTTTTTTCGACTTCCTTTTACTGTCTGGTAGTTCTTCGGTTTAGGCTCGCTTTGTTTATCCTGTGATGATAAATCTCTCTTTGAATGTTTCCGTACAGTTTCTGTTTTATGGCTTTGGTCAGACTCAGTACCATTAGTTGGTTTACTACTATGCTTTGTCTTATCAAACTTTCCAGAACTCCGTTGAACATCCGATTTACCGAAGGCCAATCCATGCCCGTACCCGTAGCCCCACCCACCGGGATAGTAATGAGGAGCTCCTACGTACGTTGCTGTATGTTGGATATCACTTGTGTACGGCACGGGTACCGGGTGCGCGACGTACGTGTCGTGTGCGTGCATTATTGGCTGGTGCACCATGGGTGGGGGCTGGTGAAACACGACAGCTGGTTGGTGGTAGATTATGGGTGGCCTATGGACAACCACTGACGGTTGATGATAGACAATGGACGGCCTGTGGATCACAACGTCGGGTCTGTGTACAATGACATCCGGGCGGTGATAAACCTCCGGCGGGGGATGATAAATCATCGGGGGGCGTAGCATGACAACTTTGTTCTTTTTGTTTCCTGATTCCGCCTCTGTGGTTTTCGATTTCAGCTTAGCATTGCCTTTCTTCTTCCTTGCTTCAACCTTGTTCTTTCTCTTTCCATTACTCGCCTTCTTGGACTTTGGTACCTTTGACTTGCCGAAGTGGACAGCTGGAAACATGAAGCCGGGCCTCGCATGATATACCGGGAAATGCACAGCGGGCATAACGAGAGGTGGTTGATGGTAGATTATAGGTGGCTTATGTACGATCAATGGAGGCTGGTGGACAACCATGGGCGGCCTGTGTACAATTACTGGTGATTGTGGAACAAGCACTGGTGGATGAGCGAAAACATCAGGTTGTGGATTAAACACAACTGGCGGAGTTTGAACGAATACGTTCTGCTTCTTTGAAGCTTCAATAGTTTTTTCTTTGCTTTTTCGTAGTTGATCTTTGCTATCAATGTCGTTCTCTCCGCTTCCAGACATGTCTTCTTCTACCTCTGTTTCGTTTGACTCTTCAGTATCCGATCCATTATGGACGCTTGGCATCGTAGATCTGTCAAAAGCTGCATCATCTCCTGAGCTATAGCTTGTGTATGGTTTATAACTATCTGGCAGCTCATCCGTGTGTGAGCGCCCTACGAGGGGTGGGTAAGGTGTATAGTGTCCATATCCGCTGTGAAACTGACTGCTATATGGTACTCCCGAATACATTCCCAGCGGGTGCATGTACGATGAATGAGGCACGAGCATATGGCTTACGTGTGACACTATAAAGTCATGCGAGCGGATTATGGGAGAAGAGACTACTGGTGGAGGATTGTGGAACACGACAGGCGGACTGTGATAGTAGATAGCGGGATGATGGACAACAGTGGGAGGCTGTTGATACATGAGTGTTGGCCGATGATATACGAGATCCGGACGATGGAACACTAGGTCTGGTCTTGGGTGAATTTCCGGTGATTGGTAATACACTAAAGGTGGCCGATGGAACACAACCATGTTTTTCCTATGTCCTCGATGGGTAAAGAGATGTCCAGGAAACATGTGGTAGTGTTGGCGTTTGGCCAGCAGTCCATGATGGTGATGATGGTGATGACGGTGGTGGTGATGATGGCGCTTGGCTAGTAGTCCATAATGATGATGATAATAATGACGATGATGATGATAAGGGTGATGATGGTGGTGGTGATGATGATGGCGTTTCCGCGGCTTCATTGTTGTTTTTGATCTTTTGGTTCTTGACTTTGTTTCCTTGTTTAACTTGATTTTCCTTGAACGCTTACCAACAGGACCAACTTTATGTTTAAGGTTGCTTCCCCCTCGCCTCCTCTCTACATTTGATCTTCCTTGTAATGGACTTGGTCCAGCTGGCACGTTGTTATGCAAACCCACGCCCCAGCCCCACGGGTTAGCACCAGGGTACATGTGTGGTGCGCCAAGGTAAGTCATGGCGTGGTGGATCTCGGAGTGATGAGGTGTGAAGACAGGTTGTGCCATGTACATATCGTGTGCATTGAATATGGGCTGCTTGTTCATTGGTGGCGGCTGATGAAAGACAACAGGTGGCTGTCGGTAGATGATTGGTGGCCGGTGTACAACTACGGACGGCTGATGGTAAACAATGGAGGGTTGATGGTACACGAGGTCTGGCCGGTGCACTATGATGTCAGGTCGGTCGTAAATCTCTGACGGAGGATGATAAATCATTGGAGGTCTCTGGATAATTATCTTGTTTTTCTTCGTTTCCTTCATTTGTTTTCTGTTCTTGTCATTTGCTTTTCTATTTTCTCCACTTGTTTCAACGTCATCTTCGTCTGTCTGACCACTTTCTGTGCTATCTCCTGAAACATCTTCCTTGTTCTCATCTTTGTCAGGTTTTGCAACTTTGGTTCGCTTCCCCGCGAATCCACCTGTAAGGTTGGGTGGTGTCAATATACCTGAAAAATGGGGACGAGGAAGTCTTTCGGGATAGTTGTTGATAGTGCCATGTGGGACACCTACATAATGCCCGCCATCGTTAACAATTGAACCCATGTGAGTAGCATAGGCAGTGGGGTGGACCACAAAGCTGTCATGTGAGTACAACAGTGGTTGATTCACCGCTGGAACTGGCTGATGGAACACTATTGGCGGTTGATGATATACAACGGCTGGCCTGTGAACCACTACAGGAGGCTGATGATAGACAATGGGTGGCCTGTGGATCAAAATGGGTGCCCTGTGCACCACAATGTCTGGCCTGTGGTAGACCTCAGGAGGCGGGTGATAAATAATGGGAGGGCGGTTAACGACAACGTCTTTCTTCCTTTTACGTCCTTTACGTGATGGGAGGCGGCGTTTCTCGATATGCGGTGATACTGAGCGTTTGGTCTTTGAATACTTGTCTGTTGACAATTGAAAAAATAATATTAGATCATAAGTGTCGTCTTCAAGCTTTATATGCCCTATCTGTTATGTCTGTTTGTGAATATTATTTTTTCTGTACATATGTCTTGTCTGTGTCTAAAGGTGTGTCTACTTCAATAATATATTATTATTTGTATTAATTTTGTCATGTTTCTATATTGAACGAATAAATATACACTTGGGGGTCGACCAATTTGACATTACTGGGTAAGGTGGAATAAGTATACTGACCGACGCATCATAACAGTGATTGTTTTCGAGCTTAGTATTCACTGAAGTCAGTCCGTTTTTTAGCGTTTTATAAGTCAGCGACAAACCGTGTTTTTAACTTTTGATAGTTTTACCATGCAATTTCAGCATTTTAAATTCAAGTATAAAGTACCTGATGTCTCCGTGACATCGTTCCCGTGAGGGTGAGTGTGAGGATGTGCTTGATGTTTCTCGTGTCCCGTCCCAGAGGGAGACGCGTTTGTAGCACTTGTGTCGTTTGCTGTGGCTTTGTTCTCCACTCTTGTAACCTCAGACTTACCAAACGGATGCATGTGCATCATATGTTGGTGCATCATGTACATGGGGTAGTGGTGGATATAGTGAGAGTGATGTACTAAGAACTGGGGACCGTGGTGGAACATTATGGGTGGCCTGTGGATTATGATTGGATGGGGATGGACGACGTATGGCATGCGGTTAATAATATAGGGATGCCTGTGAATCATTAGGGGTGGCCTATGCATGATTATTGGTGGTCGGTGAATTAGTATTGGGTGCCTGTGGATGATAATTGGCGGTCGATGCATTAGTATCGGCGGACGGTGAAAAATTAAGGGGTGCCTATGCATAATAATGGGTGCCCTATGAACCATGATGGATGCAGGATGTATGATGTGACTAGGAGGATGCCAAATAATGGGCGGTCTATGGACAATGGTGATTGTTTTCTTTGATGCAGATTCATTTTGTATTTTTCCATGTTTCTTTGAGTCTTTATCAGAACGCTTTTGGAACATATGAGTACCAACGGCATCGTAGTAGGCAGCCCAAGGGTCCGCACTTGCCGTGTGAACACGAGACGTGGCCCCTACAGGTTTCTCGATATTGGTATTATGATCATAACTGAGCCACGAGTCTTGTATAGCTCTGCGAACTCTCTCACCGGCTCCAACAGGATATTTACCTTCACTACTGCTGTGCTGTGTAACTTCAGGTGCATAGGTACCCCAGGGATCAGGCACTTCGCGTCGGATTCTAGCCCACGCACCTATTGTATGCGGTTGGGTGTCCTGTGCTTCACTTGTTCGATGGTTTGTGTCCATGTATAACGAGATTATGTCTGCTGCTGCTCTTCGGATTCGTTCCTTCGCACCTATTGGCTGTTTGATTTGGGTATCAGGATTGTTCTGTTTGAATGATGACCACGGATCCGAAGCTTCTCTGATAATCCTATGCGCTGCTCCAATTGGCTCGCGCACTTCAAC
>JANUFV010021234.1:0-11834 GCA_024757865.1 Epizoanthus scotinus
AACCGGGGGCTTTAATATGGAATTTTGCGGATGCGCCTTGATATTGAAACGTTCCTTGTATAACAATCAAAATGCAGACCCGCACCATTTGACCTGCAAATCATTGTGTTTGGAAAGCTGAAAGAGAACTATTTTAATCCATTTTCAATGCAGTGTAGGTTTCAAAGAATATTTTATAACAGCAATGAGCTAATATTGTATTGTAAAGAACTACTGATTATCTTGGGGTACTTACAGGAGGTGAAAACAAGCATAAACGCTTTCGAAGCAAGTATGAAGGCGGTTATACCTCCCGTGACTCCGATAGGACTTGAAGGGTAAGAGGATTGCAAGAGTTGTAGAAGCCATTATTATAATAGTACGCCAACTGGAACAACAAAGTATAGTCCGTACGGTAAGTTATGGACCGAGTTTTTCCCGTCCTTTTATGGCTCAAAAGCGAAGCTCGCGTGCCATGAAAAAGAGAAGGAATAAACGAGGATCCATAACTTACCGTACGGATCGAGCAAACGAGGCTAATAAGATATTTATTATATGGCGTTTTTGATCATTTGGAGCAACTGAGGGAGTGTAAACACATGAAAACATAAACAAATGACAGCCGCTCAAGAGCGAGAGGTCCGTAGGGCAACATACGGACCTGAAATTGACCAATCACAGCGCGTGAAATTAAGTAGCCATATAATAAAGGTACTTACTTACTTACTCACTTACTTACTTACTTACTTACTTACTTACTTACTTACTTACTTACATACTTACTTACTTACTTACTTACTTACTCACTTTCTTACTTACTTACTTACTTACTCACTCACTCACTCACTTACTTACTTACTTACTTACTTACTTACTTACTTACTTACTTACTTACTTACTCACTTACTTACTTACTTACTCACTCACTCACTTACTTACTTACTTACTTACTTACCTATTTATTTACTTTTAAGTAAATAATTAATACTTGCTTGCATGCTTGCTGACTTATATGCCTTCTAATTTATCAACAGAGACGCCTCACGTGATGCAAATATGGATCTAGACACTGTTCTTGTTTCAAAAAAGAAATCAGCTATGGCGGTAAGGGACCGTTTTTGTGTCGCTTATTTTATGTATTATTTACCAGCTTAATGCATCATCTCTGTCGATTGTCACGTAATACAGAGCATGACAGCAATGTCGCTTGTTTACTTGTGTACAGGGCAGTAACGATGACTACATAAACAAGATTCGTACCAGACTGGAGGAAGATGCAGTGGCAAGAAAGGTTGGACATCAGATATTGAATGGATTTTTTCCTTGACAGTTGAGTGACAGATAGACAGAGAGAGACAGGTCAGACTGACAGAAACAGACAGACAGATAGACAGGGGATAGAAACTGACAGACACTCAGTCAGACAGATAGGGCAGACAGCAACTTACAGACAGATACAGGCAGATCTACATACATACATCAGACAGACATACAGATAGACATATATACAGACAGACAGACACTCAGTCAGATAGGGCAGAAAACAATATACAGACAGACAGATACAGGCAGATCTACATACATACATCAGACAGACATACAGATAGACCAATATACAGACAGACAGACAGACAGACAGAAAGACAGACAGACAGACAGACAGACAGAGACAGGCAGATCTACATACATACATCTGACACACACACATACAGACAGATAGACAGACAGATAAACAGAAAAAGACAGGCATACATAGACAGGCAGACAGAGGCAGACAGACACAATGACAGACAAACAGACAGACAAAAGCAGACAGAAACCAGCAGAAAATGGGGGAAAAAACGGACAGACAGAGGAAAACGGACAGACAGATGCAGACAGAAAAAGGGCAGAACATAAAAACAAGGAAGACAGGTCTACAGACAGACATGCAGTCAGACACACAGAGTCAGACAGACAGAGACAAAAAAAGAAATAGACAGATCCAGACACTCAGACAGATAGACAGACAGACATAGAAAGGGCAGAACAGATGGACATTTATATACATGCAGACACACATGACGTTATGTATTCAGATCTATACCATGCTCTTACTTGTGCTCTAAGCCGACCCGTTGGTTGTTTTTTTCAGGAGAGGGAGAAGAGACGAAGGCGAGTGCTTGTTGAACAATTGAAAGCTCACGAGGCACAAGAGGTGAGTGACTTGTGACTCAAAATTCTGCGGCTTTGTTTTTCCTGATATCTAAACACATTTTTCAACTTAGAAAGCACTGTCAAGCATTACGGATCCCTTGGGTAATATTGACATTGATAAGCTTTACCCAGTGGGTAAATGGCCAGTTTGAAGCTTAACCCTATCTAGCACGGGTGAGGTGTCAGATATCCCTGGGAGGGGGGAATCAAGGGTTGCTAGGGGTGAATCAAGGGTTGATAGGGGTGAATCAAGAGTTGATTCACAAGGATATTAGGAATGTCTTTTTATGTCTTTGGCTTAACACTTGTCCTGCTGAATTTTTAAAATTCAAAATTTTCAAATTTTATGAAAATTGCAAACTCATCAATTTTAAGAAACAAGTAACACCAAGCACTCCTGCTCGTTAAGACAAACAAAATGAGTGGTCATTTTATGGGTTTTCGTCAATTACTTTAAAAGTTGGCACAGTTTTGGTTTTAGCAAAATTATCTTCAGCAGGACAAGGGTTAATACATTGCTTCACAGGCGGCCCATCGTGAGGATATTAGGAATGTTTATCTTGCTTGTCTTGGTCCTAATACATTGCTTCACAGGCGGCCCATCGCGAGGAGATGCTGGTGAACAGACTGATGAGACAGTCTCAGCAGGAAAGAAGAATTGCTGTCCAGTTGATGCAGGTGATGTAGATGTGCTGGTACTTGTGGGATCTCACAATATCCAACGTGGCAATTTAATTAACAGAGCATAAATTTGCAAAACATTAGTAAAATGTACATAACATTAGGTTTAAATAATATTTTCAATTTTTTCAGGGGGGTGCTGACAAGATTTTGGGGGGTGGTTGCTGTCCCACTCTTTGATGCTTGTAGGAAGGACCCTCGTTAAGTGAAGATATAATTGAGATTTAATAATAATAATAATTCTTCAAAAATAACATAATAATTATAAGATAATTATTTAATTAATTAAATAATTGAATAATTCGTACTCGAAAACTGCTGCAAATAGAGAAAAACAAATTACATGTATTGTTGTATATGTCAAAAAACAAACATCATTTAACTGGAGTGTATCCATCTGGAAACGACAAAAATTATGACAGAACATTTATGAAGCACACAAAATTTTTGCCAGTAATGACAGCCTCATTGTAATACCTATATACATCCCAAACAGTTTTACTAGATAACGTTTAACAAAAATGTTATAAGTTATATTGTCTCAAATTATGTCATCATGATACTGGACGTGAGCGCAGGGGGTGGGACAAGGGCGAAGATTTGATCTCAAACCTGTACAAATTGTCAAATCTCTGAGCATGGGGCAAGCTATTTTGTCAAATGCATGAAGCATACCCCCCAAAACCCAGAGATCGATTTTAGTGTCAAATGCCACACCCATGGGGGAATGTATTGTACCAAATCCCCGCCTATTGTCCACCTTCATATCCCGCGGCTAAACATTGATATGTGTGTTACATCGGGCCTGTCTTGCAAGATTTTAATTCAAGTTACATCCATAGATTCGGCACGAGAAGGAGGTCATCCGACAAAACAGGTACTGAACATTATGGCATTATAAACATTCAACTATGTGAAGCATTGTATTGCAATACATTAGATAACATTACATGTACATTACCTTACGTTACGTTACGCTAGGCTAGACTACGTTACATTACGTTACGTTACATTACGTTACGCTAGGCTAGACTACGTTACATTACGTTACGTTACATTACGTTAGTTTTGCCTTCCTCGGTTGAGTAAAATTGCCATAGAGTTCGGACGACGATCGTCGTTGAAAAGCAAATAATCTACAATAACTTAGCATTGTTTTTGGCGCATAGGGAGTAAAAAGTCATTCAATGGTACAGGTATGAAGTTTGTTCGATCAGACAGCATTTGGGCCTTTTCTGTATTCTCTGCATTGTAATACTTTGCTGGTTATCCGAAAGTTAGTCAACATTCTGTATGTGTGTTCCTATCTTTCCTATCTGTAGAATCTTCCGTGAGAAGCAGTATGGAGAAAGACGGCTCAAGGACTTCGACGATGCCCTGACAAGAGAAGCTGTAAGTACGAGTCTTCTGTTGGCTCTAACAAGCTCTTTACGTTTGTACCTCGTGATGGGGAAGTCCGGGTTGGTGTTTTAAAACTTTATTAACTGAACAGAGACACGTTCATAATTCCAAATGCAAGTACACACAAATTTGTTCGTTTGACTGTTTGTCTGTCCTGAGTGTCTTGTTGGGCAGTTGTGCATGGTTTGTTAGTACGTTTGTCTGTCCATATGTCTGTCTGTCTGTCTGTCCGTCTATCTGTCTGTCTGTCTGTCCGTCTATCTGTCTGACTGTCCGTCGATCTGTCTGTCTGTCTATCTTTATGTTCGTCTGTCTTTCTTTCTCTCTGTCTGTCTGTCTGTCTGTCCGTCTGTCCGTCTATATGTCTATCTGTCTGTTTGTCCCTCTCTCTGTCTCTCTGGCTGTTTGCTTATTTTTCTATTTTTCTGTTTGTCTATACATCCATCTGTCTGTCTGTCTGTCTAGCTGCCTATCTGTCTGTTCGTCTATCTACTTATCTATCTATATGTCTGTCTGTCCATCTATCTGTCTGTCTGTCTGTCTGTTTGTCTGTCCGTCCGCGTCCGTCATTTTGTCTGTCTGTGTGTTTGTCCGTCTGTCTGTCTGTCTGTCTGTCTGTCTCTCTCTCTCTCTGCCTGTCAGTCATTAGGTAAGCTCATAATACATTGATTATACAGGAGATGTGTCAACAGGCCAAGGTTGAGTTTGCTGAGGAAACCCGCAAGGCTCAAGAACTGCATGACGCGCTTATGGATGCCAGGGCCCAGGCCAAGTACATCAAACACTACAATATCTGTGCTGAGGTGGGGCGTGTACTTTTAAACTGTACTCGGCTGTTATCTGATATTTTCGTGTTGTGGGATGATTTGAAGCTACGATGTACCAATCTGAAAGTTCTGTCATCACTTCTTTCAACAGGTTTTGTCGCAGATCGTGGATTTTGCGTGTAAAGTTGGCGAGTACCGAGAACTTACTGAAAAGTAAGATTACCATCTTTCTGTATTTAGTAGCTAGCGATACAGCAAAGCTGAATAATTTGAGAGAAAGTGTCTAAAATATCATAACTAGGGCGTCCATCTCCAAGGTGCTCCGTGACACAGCGTTTGGAGAAATCTGCATCTATGGTACCAGGCCCATAGGAGAGCGGGCTCAAAGGGTTCGAACGAACCCCCTGGAATTACAATTTACAGACGATTTGGAGTGAAATGTGTAGCCACTGTTCCCTTTTGAGCTACGCACGTACACAAACGAACCCCTCTTAAAACAATCCAGCTACGGGCCTGGTTACGCATTTCAAAAATCGATAGGGTGTAACGTGGTTTGCTGCACAGTTATTAGCACACTGTTCCGGGGGCAAGCATTTATTTTTTTATTTAATGATTTATTTTATTTATACAATATTTATACAGGTCCAGAGCCCAGTCGAACAAAATATTATTAAAATACTACACTTACATATCAGGAGAATTTAAGATCTTCATAACTCCATAGCATTGCTGGCAAAGTTTATTGGACTAACTCCATTCCAATTTTTTTCGTAACATGTTGCGTAAGCAATTGCCCCGTGTAACATCTCCTTGACAACCGATATAAAGTGAACTCAAAGCCGAATGGCATTATTGAGGCTATTGGTGTTTTGAATTTTTGATTTTACTTTTATATTTTAGGTTGATCCCACCCAAATTGTTCAGAGAGTGGAAGTCGGTCTTTGTTGGCGGTATTCCGTTGTATGAGGATGGCGTAAGTATTAAGACTTAGTAACGATAGTCGCAGTGTTCAGCGTGTTTGTAATACCTTTAAATTTAAAAAAAATAGGAATTTCTAAAATTTCAAGTTGCTACCTTAAACAGCGGTTGCCATGGCTACTGATTACGCAGTACAGTCATACACCAAAGATTACTCATCAAATTATAGTCAATGTCACGAAGCTTCAGCTTCTAACTTGAACAAGACTCATCTAAACATTGTTACGATAACAAATTCGCTTAGGATGATAGATTGCACCCCCGGGTCATATGGGGTTAAGTCAAAATGCGTGAGTTACAGTACTTACCCGCTTATAAGAACCTAGGTGTTTCCAAGTTAGCCTAAAC
The DNA here is from genome assembly GCA_024757865.1 of Epizoanthus scotinus. Taxonomy (NCBI): domain Eukaryota; kingdom Metazoa; phylum Cnidaria; class Anthozoa; order Zoantharia; family Epizoanthidae; genus Epizoanthus; species Epizoanthus scotinus. Next base: position 6,351 of record JANUFV010021234.1, read on the forward strand.
AGGTTCTTATATAAATGGTGCTTAGTGGAGTTTTATGCTATTTAGGTTCTTAAACAGGTTCTTATTTTCATAAGAAAGATATGATATGATACCAGTGGCTGGTAGAAGGGCGGAATGTATATTAATTTAATGCCAAAACTGGCCTGGCCTTTGGACAGTATGTAATGAAAATTTACAAGGTTTTCATGCATTATTTATACCAAATTTAGAGTTTGAGAGTCATGTCTTTTATCTTTGCCTGAAGATCTTCAAGGTTCATTTTCTAAAATAAGAACCTGTTTCAAATTTTCGGTTAAATAGGTTCTTATGTAAAGGGGGTCTAAATTGATATTTTTAGACTAACAGGTTCTTAAATTCTAAGTTCTTATAAGCGGGTAAGTACTGTATTAGAGTTAATCGATTTTAGGGAAATTATCCTAAAATGTATAATTTGGACTTCGGTATATTTTTTTTGCCACTAGGCTTCAGAAGTTGAGTCAATCCCGAATACCAACAAATAAAGAAACACATAGGATCTCGATCACGTCTTAATCTTGCAATGATATTATTGTTGCTATATTGACATCTTTTCCTTACTCTGAATAACAGAAAGTATCTCTTGTTTTCGTTTGCAGTCTCCTGAAGCATTAGATGCCAGTGTTGTACAAGAGAAAGCAATTGAAGAAGAAAAGAGCAATTTGTTGGACGAGGGCGACTTCATGGAATACAAGGTACAGCTATTGGCAATTGGTTTCGCCTACTGCGGTGAAATATGAGAATATGACTGCGATAGGGCTGGACGCTGACTAGCTCTCTCTATTGCGACTGGATGTTTTATGTTCAAAATACATAAAACACTGATTTACTCAGCTAGAGATGGTTAAGTTAATGTTTTATATTATCCTGATTAGAAGATTTTTTAATAAATTTGACGGATGGTAGTTGTAACCTAAAGTTATAGTTAATTAGTTCATTATTCAATTAATTAATAAGTTTTGTTTACTTTGTTATCAGTTTTTAATCTTAATATTTAGGACCTTTCTGTGCGAAAGCTTTCCTAATAAAATATTATTATATCATTATTTATTATTCTACATGTATAAGAAGTTATACAATCAATTACAAAGTAATCAAAACTTGAAGATCTACGTATAGTTGGAAAACGTTTGTTTTATTTACAAAAAAGTTTACCTTTTAATTTAGTGTATATTATCTTGATTTCACTGATTTTGAAAAGATGTTCATAAGCCATATTGAGAGACGGACTATTTTTGTCCCAAGTTAGTAGACAGGAATGTTTATATACGATTTAGAGCCCCGAAATTCCAAAGCATTTTGATAAGGGAAGAATAATTGATTTTACCTTGTGTTACGTTTTTTTGTTTGCTTTACGAATTATTTTAAATAATCGCTGCCCTCAGAATCACAGGGACTTGTATATAATTATTTGAAGCTGAGAGAATTGTTTTGTCTCTCAAATGTTCGTAGATGTGACCTAAATTTGTTGCTCAACTTCATATTGTAGAATCTGATGGGTGAATGGCATCCTCCAGAAGCTTCAGACATTCACGGTCCCCCCAAGGACAACGCCGTATTAGGACATATTATACAGCGGCTCTTCAACATTGTGTCACCACCCGAGGTATGGTTTGAGAATAGATTTTAGCACCAATATAAACCCCTCCCCCTCCCCCACGTGGTCCCCCCAAGGACAACGCCTTATTAGGACATATTATACAGCGGCTCTACAACATTGTGTCACCACCCGAGGTATGGTTTGAGAATAGATTTTAGCACCATCATACCCCCTTCACCCTCCCCCCACGTCAACACCCGTTCTTTGTCTAGCTGTCAAATTTAAGGTTGCAATTCAACATTTCTTGTAAACTGATTACAATACGTTGTGAATAATATGTCATGTTTTTACATAGGTGGTACACTCAGATAATTACGGCGTCGCAATCAGTATGCTGCCGTAACTGAGCGTAAAACCATATCTGGATATGAGATATGATACGATTTAATGCAGTTGTTTCTTACTTGTGATGTTGCATTTTTCTATCTGTAAATAAAGGTAGAATACGTTCTCGGCTTATAGCCATGTTATATGGGAATGTATTTTACGTGGTGATGAGATGGAATGCTAAAATTGCTTTTCAGGAGTGACAAAATTATGGAATTTGAGGAAAATGATATTACATCATGCAATTGTTATGGAGTCTTTAATTTTAAAATATTGATTTATAACTTTGAACTTTGACTTTTATGGTTTGAAGTTTTAAATTCATATTTAACATGAAGAATATAGTATTTGTTTTGTAACGATTCTACTCCTTTTGTCATTCAGCCTCCTCCGCCACCTCCAGAATTCCCTCCATTCCCAATCAAGGTTTGTCTGCTGGGGAAGTTTTTCAGTGGGAAGACAAGCACTGCTTTGAGATTAGTTCAACGTGAGTATTTGACACTAGTACAGCACTTTCAGTGCCGTGGTCAGGTCGTTAGAAGACCAATGGGTCGAGGGTTCCAATCTGAACACTGTCACTTCATAATGTCGTTGACTGAGACATTTACTCTCACAGTTTTTCTCTTCACCCAACCGTTTAATCAAGGTTACTGTACACATTAAGCGGTGTTTTTAAGCTTTTTTAGTTATCAGTCATTAGCTCCGTTAATATGCGTCGGATACCCATAAACCTATACACCACTGGAAAGCTTACGAAGATCTCTAAATGACTGTGTAAAATATTGCGCTGTTTCTAACTTAACATTTTCACTTCACGAAGTTCCAACTTCGGCAGATTTCATAGTTTCTGTCACCAATTGTTACTTTGCTAATTTCAGCACTGGGTGTATATTAATTCCGTTTATTTTTTTAAGTACTGAGATTTACTCACTGAAAAATCAGTAACTAAATATGATACGGAAATTCCATCCAGTGGTCAGTTCTGATAAGCCAATTTGGTTTCTTCAATATTCTTGGTTGAAGCACCTTTTTTTTCATTTTACTTCACGAAAGTTATTTGAAGCAATCAGTTGTTACATTAGCCGAAGTCTTACCTTCCTTGCTTTTGTACGACAATTCCTATTTCTAATATTATTTTTGTTTCCAGACCACCGTCTTGTTCATCTTTCTATCGACGATCTTGTTGCTGAAGCCGTTGACGCCCATAAAAAGGGAGAAGTTATCGAAATAGCAGAACCTGAACCACAGCAACCACAACAGGTAAACAGGAAAGAAAGATAAGTAAAAATGTTCTTCTTTACTGGAGTACTGTACATTGGTGCAGTGAATACTGAAGGCGGTAATCTAGTTCGGAAATCTCTCGAACGAATTCACCTCTGATAGAATTAATTTCCTCCTCAACTAAATTAGGATTTCCACGTTGTATCAAGTAATTGGTTAGAGTCAATACTCGTGGCACCAGGCATATCATCATTTTCCAAATGCGGGATCATCTATTCAGAAATGCCAATGGTGAAAAGGTCAAAGATAGTAATTAAAGAAGGTTTGAGTTTCTCATTTTAAAGTTTGAAGCAGTAGTGAAGCTTCTAGGACCCGGTACGGTATCCAGTGGATAACATAAGGTAAACACTTAACACTTATCCACTGGATAAAGATTTAACCGCTGGATAGTGCTATTTACTATGAACAACTTGGCCCAGATTTCGTGAATCTGTGAAATTTGAGATAGGATTTGAAGATACTACAAAGAGTTTCTCCGAAAGTAGCAGCTCCCAAGGGCTTTTGATTTTAAAAGTGATTACTTTTGGGACTTTATGGTACATGTATTATTTCAAATTTCCCAACTTTAAACCAACTATTTCTGGCTATGTTAAAGTGCTGTCTTATTTCAAGAATAAATGATTTTAGTAAAGCAATCAATAAGAATGTTGCTAAACAACTTGTGGGGAAGTGCACCGACCCGAAATACGTGTATAAGCAGTCTCACCATCCCGGTACTGAAGTGTACAAAGCATGTAGAAACCGCATAACATCGTACTTGTATGGCCTTGTATCTTCTAGTTTCAAACTCGATTTATTCGCAATCACTGGCCAAATAATCAAATGATATATGTACGTAGGTTTTATCGTACTTAGTCACAGTTATGTACAATGAAATCAACGTTTTGTCTCAGACTCTCTTTTGGCATGACAAGTGATACGAAACAATAATAATAATAATAATAATAATAATAAGTATTTATATAGCGCCTATACAGATCGGTTCTAGGCGCTTTACACAAACTTAAGCAAACAAAACAAAACAAAATTCAATATTGATTCAAAGTAAAGGCAATTTTGAAGAAGTGTGTTTTTAACTTGGATTTGTATGTAGTTAGATTGTCTAGAGATCTGATTTCAAGAGGTATTTCAAAGCTGTGGTGCAGCATCAGAAAATGCTCTGGAGCCATAGGACTTTAGATTGAAGTTCACACGTTTTAAGTATAGAGAGGATGAAGAGCGTAGACATCGAACTGGGGAGTAGCGAGAGATCAATTCTTGAATGTATCTGGGAAATTGTTCTTGCAGAGTCTTGAAAGTCAGTATGAGGATCTTGAATTTAATGCGCTCGGCCACTGGAAGCCAGTGTAGATCTATCAGGACTGGTGTTATATGATAAATGTATATTGTAACAAAGACAGTCATGCACTAATGAGTCTGATACTGTCTGTGGTATGTGTGAACAACAATCAGAATAGTGTCTGTAGAGGAAGCTATATCCTGGACTGACCTCGAACTGTTTTGTATGTTTGTCAGGAGGAGAAGAGAGGCGATACGAGTCAGGATAACAGACCTGGGGACCAGGCCCCAGGAACACGATCAATGACACCACTTCTGGGTGAGGGGACTGGAGATTACTGTGATTGTAACTTTAAAACAGGACTTCAGTAGTAGTCAGATAATGCTACCTCAATTTATTCTGTTATTGTCCTTTTGTATTACTGTCTGTCTGTCTGCCCACCCATGTCTATCTGCTGTCTGTCTGTCTGTCTGTGTGTGTATGTGTGTGTGTGTGTGTGTGTGTGTGTATGTATGTATGTATGTATGTATGTAAACTCTGCTAGACTAGTTGTTTTACGTCGATGAGTAAGCAAAATTATTATATAGTCAAATCAACTGAAAGTTGGTGTGGTAAGTTCTTCGCCGTGAGGATGGGAGGTTTGAAGTGACGCTTCGAGCGCTAGCCCTTCGTCAGAACAAAAAAAAGGGCCAGTGCTCAAAACATCAGATCAAACTTTTCACCCTAACGGCGAAGGACATAATTATAACACACCAACTTTCAGTTGATTTATCCATAATGTGTGTATATGTCTATAAATATATCTGGTTTTTTTCTGTGTTTTAATGTGTGCATACGTACTTATTGTTCTGTGTTTTGGTCTATCTGTCTATTCTCATTACTTGGTTTATAACATATACTGCAGAATCCTACATTAAAGTCCCCTCGGTTATAAGCCCCCCATATATAAGCCCGTCTACCTGTTGACAAAAACCATATTCCG
>JANUFV010021345.1:0-11823 GCA_024757865.1 Epizoanthus scotinus
AAACCTTTACAGCGTGTTGTCTGTGTATTCAAGAAGTCCAATTTCTCGTGTAAACCTCTTCTACAAGCGCTGTTCTGAGGTTTAATATGTCTCGAATTTGTCCCGATGCCCGTGTAACTTTGTTTTTGTCGCTTCCGTGACGGTTACGTGACCAAATTTAATAATCACGGTCAATGTTCCTACGTCGATAGCCACTAGTGTTAACCGAATCAAAATTGCATTTCAAAGAATCAAAATTTATTTTCAAAGAATCAAATTTTTTTTTCAAAGAATCAAAATTGCGTTTCAAAGAATCAACATTTTTTTTCAAAGAATCAAAATTTTTTTCAAAGAATCAAAATTGCGTTTCAAAGAATCAAAATTGCGTGTCAAAGAATCAAAATTGATTTTCAAAGAATCAAATTGATTTTCAAAGAATCAAAATCAAAAATTCTGTCGTGATCCCCATAGGACACCGTAGCTGTAGTACCAGAGCGGTCGAATGTTACGAAGCAATGGCATGTTCTAAGAATTTACACAGCGCCAATATGAATATCTGACAACTTACGAAATTGAAGATCGCAATAAACTTGGCGCGATCGAAAGGCCGGGATTCATCCTGAAATCCCGCTGAGAAAGAGACGTTATTTCCAAATCTTGCGTTTATAACCCTTCCCGTCAGTGTTGTATTTTATATTTTTAGCATTGCTCCTCAAAATAATGGCTTTAGAAAACAGTGCTATGGAGAGAAGCGTGAAAACATTTTATTTAACTACAGTATTGTTCAAATAAATGAATTTAACGCGCTTGGCACACAACTCGGAAGTCATTGAAGGCAAGATTCTAGTCACACAATTCGCTAAGGATTCCAGACAGTTTCAAAAGTCGATCTCTATATTATCTCGCTATGAAACTACGAGGTATTTATAGTTTGCAGTTCAGCCTTTCAGATTCAGAAATACAGAAAATTTTACAGAGGTTCCCGTGAAAACATTTTATTTAACTACAGTATTGTTCAGACATTAAGTATGGAATTGCTTTACGACTAGTTTAGTGCTTTACAAAGGCCAATATATGTATTATAATGTGTCCAAAGTACATTGATAGATATTATCGCGTTCACATGTACGAGCGAAAACAAAATGCATCATTTTCCCCTGTTCTCGGCAGCGGTTAGACGCCAAAATTGCCCATTTTAAACTTGCCTTGATTTCGAAAAAAACTAAAGCGCTGCTGAACCTTTGAATGTGATTTTCAAAAATAGCTTACTATAGAGGTTATTTGGGAAAAAGATAAAAAAAATCGAACATTTCACAACTGTCGCGCGATTCTCGATATTTACAGAAAGTGACTCTTAAACACCAGAAGGAGGATTTTGAAGATTATACGGAATTTAACAGGGAGCCAGTGAAGTTTAATGAAAGCAGGTGTGATGCGGTGATATTTTTTGGTGAGGGTCACTAGACGAGCAGCAGAGTTCTGTATGCACTGGAATTTGATGATCTGATAATTAGGAAGCCCATATAGCAGGCAGGTGTAAAGTCTGGATGAGATGAACGCATGGTCCATTGTCGCGGCGGTGTACAATAGATTTCGCAGGTGGTATAGTGGCATGTTTTGCATATATTTCTTACGTGTTCATCAAAGTTAAAAAATTGATCAAAACTGACCCTTTGCAGATGTTGTGGGTGTCATGTGTTCATCGCCGACTTGAAGGGAGTCAAAAGGAGGTCGGGGCGATGTTTGTGAAGGGTATGGGTTTCAAGCCGTTTAGTCTGGGATAGGGTATGTATTTTAATTGTTTAGTCTGGTACTAGTCTGGAATAGGGTATCATTTTTCGGAAAACTGAACAGCTGTATATAAGTTAGTCTGGGATAGGATAGGTATTTTTGGCTTCTGGTCTAAAACATTGTTACAAAAAGCCAGTTAACTTGGTCTGGTATAGGGTATGGGGTTTCAAAGTCCCAGCGGCAGACACCTACCCACACATTTATGGTGTAACTGCTTTTCCAGTTGTCACACAGCGCCCGCATTGATGTATTAAAACATATGGACTTATTAGAGCCTGGGGGTTTATTTAACTTGTGCCGCCTTAGACCGGGTGCCTATTAGAAGGAGGGGCTTAATAGAGGAAATACGGTAACCACTGTTTAACCCTAAGCAAGCAACCGGGACCTCAGCTTTAAGCGGGTTTAGGTGGGTTTAGAAACACAGGAACTTAAATCCAGAGAGGCCAGGGGCTTTTAGGCGGTACTAAACAATTTTTTTCAAGAGGGGTAGATACTATTTTGTTGACATACCATGACATATAGCGGTGCTGTTAAAATGCCTTTCAGATGAATAGTTCAGGTGAATTTTATGATGGAAATACTTGTAATGCTATTAGTATCTTATTCTAGTTGGATTAAATTACTGTTCCAAACTCCACTTGCACTATAACTTCCTAACTTTACATTTGAAATTATAATATTTATAAAGAAACAACAAACATCAAATAAATAGGGCCTTATATCGCGGGAATATTACTTATATAGTAGTGCTTATAATCGGGAGGCTATAATATGGGATTTAACGGCATCATTATACGCAGAAAAACATTATTTGCAAGATAAATAATTCTGGTACAACAGTAACATCAAAACGCAGTGTCCTTTTGTTTTATCTATTGTTAATCTTGACTGCTATAAACGACGAGAACAATCTAAATCTTGGAAAATGTTGTTCACGAGTAATGGACAAATCGACGTCAAATTGATAGGAAATGTAGTACTAGTAGGATAGCAGTATAACAATTTGCGGTAGAATAAAATCTAGTGAACGAAAATAATAACACCGTCCTTTCGCACGTGTGACAAACAACTTCACACATGGTTGGAAAAAGGTGAATAGTGGTGACTATAATCAGGGCCGTACGGAGCGGGGGGCAGGGGGGGGGGGGCAACTGCCCCCCATCAAAAATGCCCACTGAATATGATTGTGCTTGAAAACTGCAAAAGTTTAGAAAATTAAAAAATGCTATTCGGCACCAAAACTTAAAAGCAAAAAGCAAAAACAACACGCAGTCAGAGTAACGTACATAAAATGTTTTTTATTTGTTAAGTTGTGTCTAGATCCCGTGTCTATAAAACCTTTACAAAATGAGACTTGTACAGTGTATTAGTGAATCTACAACTCAAGACGCATTGTGACACCATGAGCTCACATCTCCATAAGGTCATGTTGTATGTAACAAATATATGTAAAACATGTGTCTACCATCTTTGCAATATTACCAAAATCAGAAACTGTTTGTCACAAACAGATACTGAAACGCTAGTACATGCCCTTATTTCTACAAAACTTGACAGCTGCAACTCACATTTGAACGGATTTACCCCAATATCTGCTCGATCACTTACATTATGTACAAAACTCGGCTGCTCGCCTCGTAACACACAGCCGCAAGTTCGATTACACAACACCGATCCTCAGTCAGTCACATTGGCTGCCAGTTAGACAACGGATAATGTACAAAATACTCCTTCTAGCCTATAAAGCCTTAAACGGATTAGCACCGAAGTAATTGACTAATCTATTACAACGCTATACAACCAGTCGAAAACAAATCTTAAGACCTACGGTGAACGATCTTTTAAGTTCGCTGCATCAAAACTGCTGAACTTCCTTCCTATTACCATACGCCAGAACACCTCCATAGCAAGTTTAAAAACAAATATAAAAACGTACCTTTTTAAATAAGCATATACTTAGTTATAGTTTTTGTGTGATTCCTTTCTTTTTATATACATATATCATATTTCTTTTACTATAATCAAATTGTGAAGCGCCATTGGGCTAGAGGGAAATGGCGCTATAAAAATATTTTTATTTTTATTATTATTATTATTTATTATCGGATTAAATACCACACTTGGCCGCCATCTTCAATCCCCGGGAAGAATTAGAGTTCGACGGACACAGCCAGCCAAAGCTGAAAGTTAATAATAATAATACAATTTGTATAGCGCTTATACGGTTAAGTGCTAAGCGCTTAACAATAAAATTAGCCTAACAATAAAATTTGCCTAGCTATGAATATAATTAAAATAGTAAAACCTTTAATAGAGAGTTTTAAAATAGAGAGTTCAAAACGATAAACGTAAACTTTTCTTTCTGACTGAAAAAGGTCTCAATTGGGTAAGGGGGAGGGGGTTAGCTATTACGGTCAACGGTTAAAAGTTTAGGATTTTTACAGCTAACGGTTAAAATTTTAGCAATTTGACGGCTAACGATTAATTTTTGTTTCATTTTTACGCTTAACCTCTAAGTGTTTAACCGGTTTTAAGACTAACGGTTAACCCCGTTGAGATCATCACTGGAAATCTTTCGCCGTTGCTGTTTGCGGCTTCCTGTACACATTTACTCAACCAGCAGCTTAACGTTTCAGCATCCATATATTTAACAATTATTCTACAAAGTGGAGCTTCGGCAAGGTAAATATCTATTGCTACGAACTGACACTGATGGGAATAATTGTTTTAGTATATACCAATTAAGTGATTAGCTATATAATAATTATATATAATTGAGAAAATACATCCGACACGGCAGCAAAACAGGACGCCATTTTATTTCGTTTATGCATGATTAGAAAGCAGCTAGAAAAGTACATCTACAAATATTGTCAATGATTTAATCAAATAAATTTTTCTATGAGCTCCCATCATGCTTTGAGAGCTGGGTGCTGCCCATCATGATGACTTGCGAAATTGGATGTTTCAGGACAAATTGAAGATTAATGATGCCAAGACTGAATTTTTGATTATAGGATCTAGACAGCAACTTCTAAAAATTAATCCTTGCAATGTTCGCATTGGGGCAACATATATTAAACCCACTACTGATGTGCCCAATTTAGGATCCTGGTTTGATTCTAACCTATCTATGTCTACTCATATTTCTAAGTCGTGCAGAGCAGCATTTTTCTGGTTGCATACATTAAGCGCATAAGTAAATTGTTATCTAGAGATAAGTTTGGCAATGGTTTTACATTAATTTGTTACGAGTAGGATTGACTATTGCAATAGTCTCATGTATGGATCACCAGACTGTGAAATAGTAAAACTTCAGAGAGTACAGAATGCGGCGGCGAGACTGTTGACTTCCACTCGGAAATACGAAAACATAACACCCGTTCTGCGTGAGTTGCACTGGTTACCAGTTAAATTTAGAATTCATTTTAAAGTATTACTTTTAACTTTCAAGGCATTTTATTGTATGGCGCCACCTTATATTAGTACTTTAATTAATATTAGGCAGAATGAGCGGTATTCGCTGCACTCCGGCACCAGCACGGTATTAGTATTTCCTAAAGTAAAAAACTGTTACGAACTTTGGCGACCATTCATTTAGTGTAGCGGCACCAAAGCGGCGTCTGTGCAATGTTTCGTCTCTAGAGACTTTTAAATTTTGCCTAAAAACTCTTTTTTTTAATTAGCTTTTAGTTATTATAGTAAATTTTAGTCATTAGAATAGTTTTACTACCATCATTTTATTGATATATTGTACATTTACATTTTATATTCATAGGTATATTTTTAGGCTTTTATATTTTTAGTATATTGATGTAATGCGCTATTGCTCATTTTTTTATGTAAAAAGCGCAATATAAATGACCAAATTATTATATTATTATTATCAACAGTAAAGAATTATGGGATACAAATGCGGACAAACAAACAAAATATCTTTATATATTTAAGTTTTTCTGAATTAAGTATCTTGTATTGCACTTAAACGTGATTTTTAAACGTGAGCAAGTGGCATGTGCAGTATATATAGAAAGCTAAGAAACAAATTTTCATTGCGGAGTCGTGATGCATTATGGGATCGATTTTCGAACAAGCACACGTGTGACGTCAATTGAAAAGATTGCTATTGTATGCTGTATTTCGTCGATGACCGCTGTCGTTGTATCAACATGAATTAAAATATCATTGAGCCTGGTCGTTACATGTTTTACCTAATTTTCTATGATGACCATGGACTTTGAAAATATAATGAACTGTACTCAGGTCTCTCTAGTTCATGCTTTAGCTGCAGTTTGTTTATCATTGGTTCCAGAGATAAGGCTCACTTGTTTTCACCTCGAGCCGTTGAAAATCAATGAAGATCGGTCATTCGGCCTTCGTTGTTATAGGATGGTGAGTTCTACAATTCAGCGAGAAGGCCTGAATGGCATCCATGGTACAGTTTTTGTTGTCAGTGAGGATATGGCAATGTATTGTTGGTTGTCAGACTTTATGTCTTATACTCTTGGTGTGTCATTTTCTATTCATTAGTTGTTGTTTTTGATGATCAGTTATATCAGTTATCTTCCACTTAAAACTGCTCTGATAACCTATCTGATATCATTTATATTTTTTTGCAACCCACAGCTCTGACTCCCACCAAGTCACATTTTCCATCAACAATATGTGAATGTGTTCTATTTCCGTTCAAAATATATCCTTGTTCCCGTAGACGGCTTCGGCAGCTTCCTGGTAACGCCTTCGCCACTGAATGACGTCCGCCTCTTCCTGTGCCAGAGCCTCGGCCATGTTGGCACACCTTCGCCACAAGTTCGCTCTCCTCACGTTTCGGAAAGTGCCTTCTTTGTCAAGTTCTTCTGCTATTTTAAGTTGCTCATCTTTGTACTTTAACTCGACTTCAATGTTGGTCTATATATTGTGGGGAAAAAAATTGTTATGCATCAACATATTAATTTGAAGTGTGAATATGACATACATTGAGAACTGCAAGATACACATGCTATATATCACCATTGACGGGCACAGCTTTGAACATTTTTATTATTTGCTTTCTCTCCGTTGTGCATCACAATCTCCCACTCATTTGTCCGTACGTGGCGGTACGTTTTAACGCTTGCGACTTGATATATATGCTTTATAGTGTATGAGACAATCTGTTATAAACAATCTGGAATCATCAGGCTAGCTAACGCTTTCTACAGCTCTATCCCTCAGAGTTTCCTGCCACTCAATTCCTCAATCCCTTATGCCAACTAGGCTTTCTGCTACTCTATCCCGTAGGCTCACCAGTGTGCTCTACAGAGTGAGGGGGTAAAGTGCGCACCATCGGCTTCCATTGATACCAGCTTTCATTTATTTATTATTTTTATTAACTAATATTTCAAGAGGAAGCTCTTTCACAAAAGTGATTTTCAAAGGGGTCCTCGAAACAAAATTGCATTACAAACAAAAACAAAAAAATATATAGATATAAATATACTTGTTACATAATTGGAAGAAGCGATGGCAAGCTGTTACATAATTTACTGGAAGAAGCAATGGAAAGCGGGCTTAAAAGTATCGATTGTATTTATATTGCGTACTTCTAGAGATAGTAAGTTCCAGTCCTTAATTGCATGAAAACACATTCGCTGCTTGCCCCAGTTTGATTTAACGGCTGGAAGGAGATAATCCTCAGCTTTACGGGTGTAGTAGCGATGCACATCGCGTGAGGTGACTAGTTCAAGATATGTTCTTAGCAAATCGGTTTTACATTTAAAAACGTAAAGGCATCTTTCACAGCTAACGGAGCCAGCGACTTTAAATAGAGTTACTTTACCTTTCTTTTACCTTTACGCAATTCAATACCTCAGGCAAGCTAGGGTTTACTGCCTTCAGAACCCTAGCTTCTCTGCCGCTCAATACCTAATCCCAACTATCGCATTTTACTGCTCATGCGCTTTTTCAACTGCGATATGCACATATACGTACGTATCACTTACGGCGAGTTACGACCAATCTTCAACCTTAAAGTCCTTTTAAACTTTTAAACTTTTAAACTTAAAAGTTTTCTTCCCAGGAAATACAGTGTGAAGGGTACTCTGGAAACGGCTATAATCCAGTCCGTGGAGAGGTTGTCTAGGGGTGTGGCGAACACAATTCTACATAGACATATATTTGAAAACACAAACACAAACTGTTTTCTTACTGTCATCAAATACTTCTCTGTTAATTGAATCAGGCTCATACCTGGATAAACAGATTTTCTTCTCTTTTTTGTTTTGAACGCCGTTTCGAGTAAGCTGCTCTTCGATCCGCTAACCTTGACGCTACATCAAGCCCAAAATTTTTTAATTCTTTTCTTTGTCTTTCTGCTTCAAACCCAGAAACAAAAAAATTTAAAGCTACTTCTTCTCTAGAAAGATTAAATTTTTCCTTTCCCAAAGTCAAGTTTGCTATTGGCGGGCAAAGACGACCAACACTTTGTAACGTGTCGTTGCTGTCACCATCGTTAGTGAGTTTGTCACAGAAGAGGGAAACTTGTTCAGACTCGGCATCATCCACAGTCACTTGGATGTTCGACAGCTCCTGGAAGAGAAGACAGCTATCAGCTCGGTACATTGGAGGGGTAAGTTGTTGCAATATAAGTAGGGAAAATGAATTACAAACAATTATTATATGGCAAACTAGATTCATAGGTCTAACTAAATCCTTGCGTTGTGATTAGCCTAAAGTTAGGTCTGTATTTCACCGCACAGACCCCTCCCTATACGGTCTTGCGAGCCGGCAACTTAATAGTTTGTTTTGCAAACATTTCATAAGCAAGTGAAAAGTCATATATTAGAATCTTAATAAACTCGTTTGGTCGGTCTGTCCAGATAATATTTTGCCCTCGGTCGTACGCACAGACATCGCTTTGCTCGGTTTGTACAGTGAAGACCTCGGGCACAATATGCTCCCGTACAGACCTCCTACTTGGTTATTAAAATGTTCATCATACACCAACAAACATTTCTCATTTCTGAATGGGTGAGAGCTCGTGGTCCCAAAACTGTTGTGGAGACCGCGTAATAAATAGAGATTCTTTTACCATTTATTCCAATACGAACAATAGCAAAACAACTCGACAATATTAGAAAGCTAGGGACCATATCACGAGTTATCTACTTACTTTATCTACTTTATCTACTTACACGAGAGTAGATAACCAAATTAATCATACCACGAAAACATGTCACAAATCTGATTGGCCTAGAGAACATCAGTTAATTAAAAACAGTGCAATTGCAAGCTTGATAGTAATTACACTGATCTCTGAAGTGCAGATTTTGTAAATGAGCTCTGATTGGCTTGTTTCAATAACTTTCTGCAAGTTAATGCAAAAAGTATAGTCCAAAATTCAAAGGATCAAAATCGAGTGGTTGAAATAATTTAATTCACGAATTTAAAAATCTGCACACGTACTCTGTCGAGAAAAAGAACTAGAACTGAAGATCAAGTATCAAGACGACTCTCTGAAAATGTCTACACAAAGTCAATGAGAAAGGAATCGCAGGTAAGTTAATATCTCAGAATTTTTGGTTCTGTTTGGTTAACAAGTAATCACGTGATTCCTCGTGCATTTTCGGAATAAATTAGGACTCGTTGTTACTTCTGGATGAATGTACTTGTTTTAATTTATTCATAGTGAAATAAACTGAAAATCCTGGCGTAAACAAACACAAAATTATAAGAACTTAGACTAATCTTTTTAAACTGCACTCGGTCGGATCCATGTGATTGTCTATACAAATCACACATGCTGAGACACTTGTTATAAGTAAAGTTCCAACTCTGAACTTGTATAACTGCGCCTCGATCCTTCAGGGGATGTCATATTGATATATTACAACTTAACGTTACAATTGGACAGGACTAAAGGACCCCACATAACCCCTACAGAAACCACACATAACCCCAAAAGGATCCCTACAGAGCCCTTAAATAACCCCCACAGAACTCCCAAAGAACCCTAACAGGATCTCTACAGAACCACTACATAACCCCTACTTGCAGAATCATATTTATACAGAGATGCCCAGTTCAGCGCACAAGCTGGTTTAGACGGGGCTCTGTCTTAAATTATAAATTACAATAAACTAAATTCTGACTATTACAAACAAGTAATGAAGACAAAAAACTTACTAAATGACAATATTACAGTGTTGCAAACGCCGAAGATGAAATAATTGACTTGAAATGAGAATCTTGTTTATAAGAATATCGAGACTGAGATTTGCTAGAAAATATAAGCAAATGTATGGACTGAATTAAGAATATCGTCAGCCTGACGTATATTTTACATATTCTTATAAAAAAGAACGAGTGTAGTGGTAGTCTCTTGACTGGCTGAATTTGTTAAGTATGCATACATTTATAAACACTTATAAACAAGGATGCACTTTTGGTATTCCCTACGAGACTGTAGCGAGGACCAGCTAAGAGTGTGCTGCATTGCAGAAACTTTGACTTTATGGCCTTCGATGATGTTGGCCTCAGGCTCTGTAAATGTATCTAGGAAGTCGTGGTTCATTTTGCCGCAGCTGTCACAGACGACAACACAATATCATATCTAAATACGTGTATTATAACTTATATCCCGCCCGTGAATTCTAGTAATTTATATCTTAGTGAGAAGACGAATATATTTAGAGACGTACCAGTTTCTCCATATAGCGGGTTTTAGTTGATGCTGTTTGTTGTGTCAGTGTCAGTTGTTTCTTCGTACAACAACTTAACCTCTTTTAAGAATGGGTATTTTTAAATAACTATCTAAACATTGCTACAATTGCAGCATTGATTTGATGACACAAATATTTAAATATGTCTTTTTCTTTCATTCAAACTGAAAACCAAATAGTTTTCCAAGTTTAGACACTGGCTGTAAAGAATGTCAATTGTCATGGACACGTGACACACCATATTCTGCGTGTTTTGCTAGGTAATATTTCAGACTTGAAAACAAATGATTAAAAGGTTGCTGTCGTTTCTACATATCCTTGTACTTTCAAGGTGCTTCTATTCGACATGATAACCCTGCGATGGACTAGCATCTCATTCAGGGGAAGTAGTATTACTGTCAGTCGCTTCATGCTACAGAAACTGAATTTCAGAGCGGCCTTTGGCAAGATTCTTTAACTCTTTATTAAATTCTTAATTGGCGCAGATTTTACTTACGACAACACGAATAAATCAAATTTGGTTATCCAAATAGCCAGAAGGAATATAACTGCTACTAACACGTCCTTTAATATCCAAGAGAGGGCGGCACCGTAAAATAGTTGGGATTAAACAATTGATGGCCTATTAGAAAATTCTAGAATCAAAAGCAAACCAATAACAGATAATGTTTTAAAATTACTCATGCCTGGTTACCTTGAATAAAGCTTGTTCATTGTCCCCAGTCTCTCTCTCTTCATCATTATTTGTGACCTCGGTCCTGTCAGCAGGGAAGCCGTTGTACTGGCCGTATGTACCTACAGAAGCATCCACATTAAAGTGGTGGTCCGGTTGCGGGATTTCATGGAGAACGATGATGATAATAATAATAAAGATTATGCTGCTGCTGATTATGATGATGATGACGGAGATTATAATGAGAAGTGAATCGTACTTGTGAGGAGAAGAAAGTTAAAAACAAATAAAATAAAATAAAATATGAAAATTATGAAATTTATTGTGCATTTCATCAGGGACAGAAAACAAATTCATCAGTCACTACTTTAGCTTATAAATGGTGGATTTTCAAAATGCTGCAATAAACAGTTTGTAGTTGGTGTTTGGAATAAAAGTGGGATTGGTAGTTTTAATGTCAATGACAACAATTACTATTAGCATTACCATCACCATCATCTATGATAATATAACAATATTACCATAGATGATGGTGATGCTAATAGTAACAGTAATGGTAATAGTAAAGGCAACAGTAATGGTAACAGCAATTCCCCACTCCAGAAACTTTAGGGAGACTGGGTATGAATTTGGTTACGCAAGTGCTTCTGGGACGATCTGGGTAGACGCGCGAAATCAAAA